>JAIUZE010073872.1:0-23002 GCA_022085475.1 Heliosperma pusillum
ATGTACCGACCAATGGAGGCTCTACCTTACAATATGAGTAGCCTTGCCAAAGTCAAGATCAAGCTTAATTAAGTCCAAATACCATTTTCTACCTACTGTGTACAAGACATCCCCATGAATGCATAATTCCTCATAAAATAACGAAACATCAGCTTATAAAAACTATAAAATGAGAAATGTAAGATGGAAATGATCTTTTTTTTTTTTTTTCGATTTTTATTTTTTTTTCAATAAAAACTAAAAAAAAACTAAGAAAATAAAAAGAAAATAAACTAAAAAGAAAACTAAAAATCTAAATGCAATCCTAAATGCAAATCCTCCCCCAAGCTAAAACTTCACATTGTCCTCAATGTGCATACAATTATAACAGAAACAAACCGAGAAACGGTTGATAGCACACAGAACAATAGGAAATTTTAATGGGAAAAGGGCTAAAAATAAAGCTAAAAAAATGCGAAAAAATAAAGGAAAGAAATAAAATTCTTACAAAATGGCTAGCCTCCCCCAAGCTAGTATAAACAAGGGGAACTCATCATCTCATCACAAAGGCCACCAGCTGCAGCCTCTCCTCTCAGAAGGAGGTGGCTCGGATGCGGATCCAGGAGCATCTGTATAGTAGGTATCACCTGCAGAATAATAACTACCACGAGAAGCAATGATCCCTGTTGGGTTGCTGGCACCTAAGGACTGGTACTCTTCTACTTGGTGATCTCCAAAATCACCTCTATATCCCCAAAACTCTCAACGCCATAGTCGGTTCCACAGTAATCCGGTCCGGTCTGCGGCACACCTGCACCGTAAACAGTACCATACCCCCCCTCGGGCCAAGTATAAAAAGACGGGTGAGGGCCCTCAGGTCTAATCACACCTTGCCTAGCAAAGTGGTCATAGATGGGGTGCAAAGCAAGCTGCTGGTCGGACTGAATTCTATTAACGGACAAGGTTAGGGCTTCAAACATGGCGGTCACATCGCCCGCAGCATGGGTCGAGTAAGAGGATGATCCTACCTCAGGGTGGCGGGATCTAAGCTGAACAGGGGGGTCAATGGGGGTAATATCCCCAACAGGAAGGTAGTAAGTAGGTCGGGGTAAGATAGCCTCACCCTCTTGAAGTTGAGGACGCTGCCGAAGAAATGGAATTTGCTCTACCTCGACTGTCAACTTGACCGAATCACGGCCAGCTATCCTCCAAATCATATGGGGGTGAGAGGCACGAAACCAGTTGAGCTGAACAAAGTAATCATAATCCAACCCATTTCCCATCTCGGTGGGAGGTGTAGTCAATGCCTGGAGGTCGGTGGTGGCTTGGTTAAAACCACAAACTCGCATAGCTAGGTGAGTAATAAGGCCTCCATAGACAATGACAGTGTTCTTAGGATTAATAGCTTTGGTCAACTGAACAACAAAATGGTACGGGACACTAATAGCCCATGGTTCATCACCATTCACATGAAAAAATCCTCCTAACATTTCTAACTCTACTCGTCTCACCAAATGAGGTTCAGCACGACCCATGAAAGTCCATCCCATGAATCTTTGCCAGATTCTAATGGCGGGATGATGTATATGTTGGTGTGGGACATGGTCCCAACGAGAGACAGGGTAAGTCGAAATAGCACTCCAAAGCAGGCTAATATCAAATCCTTCTGGAGGTGAGGTAACAGTATCCTCGGTGGTGAGACTAAAATATCTAGCAAAGCTCTATAAGTTCATATTATAATCATCATTAAACAAGCGAAACTGAACTTGAGGCATAGTATTTTTATTTCTAGACCTATGTAACTCGAATGAGCTTAAGAATTCAAGGGTTAATTGAGGGTAGGTCTCATAACTAAAGTTCATGCTAGCATTCATACCTTAACCCCTAAATAACACTTTAACATGCTCAAGAAGTTTCATATGTCTTAAAGAAGAAACATTGAGGAACTTGGTAGCCCTCATACCTTTGCTTTTAAGTATACACCAATTTTGCCATTGCTTGTGTGAACTAAATTCTACATCCGAAAAGTTAGGATCATGCATGGCATTCCCTTGATGTTCGGGTTGATCGTTTGCATCAAGCATTTCAATATCTTCCTCTTGTGCTCTACTACTCTCTCCTTGAGTGGAGGTTCTTGCCCTCTTTGATTTCCTTAATGTAGGTGCCATTTTCTACAAATAACTAGTATTAAAACACTTCATTTGTAAACACAAGTGTTATAGTACTAAGCTTTGAACACAAATTCAAGCATAGCTACCTTAGTGAAACATTATCATGCCATCTTTTTGAGCACAAATGGATGGTATTAAGCATAACAAAATGTCAATTAGGTGAGCAACATATACTTGAATCATGAGTTTGGCTACTACCTAAAGGTACTAATGCTAACTTAACATGATAAGATCATAAATTCATAGTATAAAGCATGAATTCAAGCATCATAATACAACTTAAGCAAAAGCATATAGTAAGAAGAGTATCCTAATTAGCATATGAGCATCCAAATCATAGTAATAATCCTAATTAATCACTACAATTCACTCTATAGTATGTAAGAATCATTAGAAATCCAATTTAAACAAGTTTTGCAAGCAAAATCAAGAACCCCCAAATTTGAGTTAGGGTTTGTTCATGTTGGATTTCTGAAAAATATAGAGAGATTGAAGTAACTAAAGTAGAAATAACTTACTTGATGATGCTTAGAAGTAGCCCTTGATGAACTATAGGAACAAATTGTGTAAGAATAGACTAAGAATTGAAGGTTTTGAGAGAATTTTGAGCTTTGAAATTGAAGAACACGGGTATAAGGTAGTAGGCAAAGGGTAGCAAATGGGTTTTATAGAAGAAATTAGAGCAAAACACGAGGCAGCCAATTTACCCGATCGGGTATACATGGATCCGATCGGGGAAACCTGCTGGTCCGGTTTTTGTTTCTATTTTCTTTGCCACTTGCTCTTACCTTTTGGCTATGTCCTTGCACATACTTACTAACCTTAGTAATCTTGACAACTTGGGCCAAGGATAGCTCCTTCTTGTCTCAATAGGTCCTCCGATTCTAAGTACGAAAAACTATTGACGAAACATGCATAATAACAAGTAAAATGAAAAATTGCTCCTAACTATTACAACTCAAAATCCAAAAATAGAGTCCAAATAAAATAGTCCAAATTAAGAATCATTGTCTAATAAGAAAAAAAAGAAATGCATAAAGAAAAAGAAAATAAAAAGACGGGTTGCCTCCCGACAAGCGCATTTTTGAGTCATGCTAGACTATGTTTTGCTATCCCTCCTTAAGCCTTATGAAGGGATTTAAGCTCCTTGTAGCTGGATTCGTCCTTGAATTTCCTCATTTACCTTTTGCCAACACCCATGGCAATCTCATTCTAATCATGCCTCCGCAGCTTTGAAAGCCTCTAGGTCGCCATCTCCAACGCTCAACAAATTGCCCTTTTTATCAAAGGTGGCACTCGATCCATCTATTTCAAATGTGATCTTTTCTCCTTTCACATCTATACAAGCTCCAAACGTATTTAGGAAGGGTATTCCTAATATAATATAGTCATTCCTTTCCTTCTTTGAAAATATGACATAGAAATCGACGGGAACGAGGAAGTACCCAATCCGTATTGGGACATCTTCCACAATTCCTGCGGGAGTATGCATAGATCCGTCGGCTAGTTGAAGACTAGTACTTGTGAATTTCATTTTTATGGGACAATGGTCATGATAGAAATCAAAAGGCATGACGCTAATAGCGGCCACAACGCACCTTTGACCTTATGAAAACACATTGTGGAAGAAATGTTGAAACAACCTGGGTCCTTAAGTTTGGAAGGAATGAGAATCTTCCCTTCTTCAAGGGTAGGTTCCTTGCGAGAGTCTTTGGTTGCTTCTTTTTTCCTAGATGTTTTGCCAATCTGTGCCTCCAATTTTGAAAAAGCATCGTTTGTTGCCAAAGCTACTTCTCCAATTCTTTCTTCCAATTTCCCTTGAGCTTTTATCAATTTCATGATCAAGGCTTCGAGACGAGATGTCTCCTCATGTGTAGGGACTTTGGTTGGTTTGGATAGTGTTGGATTGTTGCAAAGTTCATGGGGTAACCTAAAAATAGTCTCCTTACTCTTTTCATTCCCAAGAGAATGATCACAAGGTTTATCACTAATCATGTCAATTGTGACAATCGATGGTGTTTCACTCCCTTGGGTGTGTTGGCTAGAACTCGATGGGGTCAACTCCTCTACTCTCTTTTGGAGAGATAAAATGGCTGATTTGAGTGAGTTTAAGCTTGAAAAGAAGTATGAGTACATAATATGTTGGGATTGAATTACCTCCCTTAACTTAACATCTACTTTTGCTATCACATGATCATTTTGAAAGAACGAGTTTGGAATTGTATGAGGTGTATTTATGGGTTGAGTTTGGCGAAATTGTGGGTGGAAAGGGTTTAAGGGTGTGAGTTTGTTCCCACATCGTTAAGGTGTATGCCCTATCCCACCACAAAGTTCACATGGTGTTGTTAATGAGGTAAATGGGTTGAAAATTTTTGGGTGATATAAAGTGCTTTTTGGGGTGGTTTCGTTTGTTTGAATGGGACAAGCTAAGAAAATGGTAGTGTCAACATCATTTGAGGTCTCCACTCGACTCTTCTTTCGCTCTCCCCCATTGGTTTGTGAACCTTCCCCACTTTCATTTTGTGATTTAATTGATAGGTTTGACAAATTGGTTCTAAACCTACGGTGAAAAGCAATGACAATCTCTTCCCACTCCATAGGTCTTGTGGCTTCCTTTAAACGACGGGTGAACCACCATTTAGCTTCTCCCTTTAGTGACAAAGGAAAAAGGGTTTCTCTAATCTGATTTTGGGTGATTCCCTCCGTCACAAAGGTTTGACACAATTCGCAAAAGGTTTTTAGATGGTGTGACGGGTTTTCGTTTGGTTTTTTACTAAATTGGTTACCCTCAATGAGAGCAATCAAAGTCAAATGGACCCTTAGGATCCCACTAGCGAGCTCAAAAACCCGGTACCTTGGATCTTCCCTTGTTAGTACCATTTTTGTTAACCTACAAGGAAAACACAAAAGAGAAAGTTAGTAATGATTTAGGTACGGTTGCACCTAAAAATGGTAGAAATGATAAACAAAAACCAACAATACATAGATAAACAAAACCGTGCTCCCCGGCAACGGCGCCAAAATTTGATCGGTTGTGTCGCGGTCCTGATACAAAAATAATTACCCGCACTTAGGCTAACAACATAAGGAATGTAATTAGGGAAGTAGGGTGTCGATCCTCAGGGAGTACGTGTTAACTATGAATTGCTATGGATTGGTTTTCATTTAAGTTCGAGTCACTTGAGGTGGTTGTATAAGCTATTAACATAAAATCGAATGACAAGTATGTAAATGACGATATGTAAATGACAAATATGTAAATTGCAGAATGTAAAACTCAAAACAGAAGACATACCTGATCGGGTTGTCACGTACCCGATCGGGGAAATCCTCTGATCCGAATAACAACAATTAAATTCTAACTAAAGACGATATTTAAATGACAATATTGAAGGCCTAACTAACTAAACTAATAAACTAGATAATAATAATAAAGTAAACTATCTAAGAACGGAAACGGAAAGATGATAAAGTAAACTAACTAGATAACAATAAAATAAACTATCTAATACGGTAAATAAACTATTTAATCAAATTGAAATAGCGAAAGGGAAATACATGTAAAACTAATTAAAAGTCTCATAGATACCAATATTAGAATTATTATGATTGTCTAGGCCTGGTAGCGGTATATTCCTTCCGGATTCGTACCAACCTTTTAGTGGGTCCTAACGTCCTCTCAGCATGGTTAAGTCACTAAACCCCTATTGGCAGTCCTAATTCCTATCCCAACTCTCGTTATAAAGATAGAAATTGACTAATACAAACAATTGTTTATGGCCACTAAACATAGTTATAGAATTTGACACGACCAAAGGAAGAAACAATTAGATGGTTCAATTGGTAACTACTCTTCTTTTAATTCATTTAACTCATAAGTCATTTCAATATTACAACTCTATTTATTTTATTTACACAATGATAATTTTACAATATTAGAATTAATCTAATTTATATGATCATGTGATTAAGTAAATTAACAAGAAAAAGATGTATGAAATTAAACTGTGAAATATAAATACTAAAGTGATTATGGTGATTGTATTAATAGTGATTCTAGTGATAATTTTTAGGATTATATGATTAGGTAAAATATAATGTGACATGCTAAGTAATATTTTGGTTTTAACTAGATTAATTTTAGATTGATTTCCTAATAACAACAATATTATGAGAATGATACTAGTGAGACTATAATTCATGTTGATTAAAATTGCATAAGTAAATCAAGGATAGAGAATTACCGTAATTGGAATGCGATTATGTAAGAAATAAAGTAAAGAACGATTATCAAATCCAATAACAAAAATAAAAATAGTAGAGACACACTAAGAAATAAACTAAAAACTTGTAAGAAAGAAACAAACTATGAAATGTGTTGTTGTATGATAAGAGATAAGTATATGATGATAAGATGATAATAGATAATTGGATCATAATTGTGTGTGATGATCATTGGCTTTTATAGGGATGCATGGCTGCCGATCCCTCATCCAAATTCGTACCCTAGTCAAAGCATTAATGCACTCATTTAAGCTCGGTTGAAGAAGAGCTAAGTAACGTCCACTTGCAGAGATACCCGATCGGGTAAACGGCAATCCGATCGGGTATATGTGTAAGATGGATTTTCCGTCTTTTCATCTTAGGCACGGAATCCTATGCCTTGGTCTTGGTCAATGCAATACGGAATTGGGCTTGGGCTGATCTTCTCTTGACTTGGGTTGATATTTCCTTTTAAAGTTCAAAGCCAAAATCCAAATTGAGTCCATTCGAGGAAGGATGTAGCGGAATCGTAATCAAATCGTGAACTGGCTATCATCTATTCCTTGAAAACTCGTATCCTAGTGTCTTTGCTCCATAAAGTAGGAAAATATAGCAAAACCGCTTTATTTCCTATAAAACGAGTCAAAACACGCAAAATAACTAGAATAACAATATTAGCTCGTTAATCACTTAACAAAGTGCATAAATCGTATGGAAATCGAGCTAAAACGGGGGATAAATTAGTACAAAATATCACTTATCACTTACATGTTGACGAAACGATATTAACTAAGTTGCGTTTTAGCGATAGCTGATAAGTCATAATTTTGTATCTTTTTACCTCATATTTAAATATCTACTTAACTCAATTTTCTGCGATTTAACCGATTTATAGCTCATTTTATATATTAATTAATAATTATTACTTTTTCTATATTAATTGCGAATAATGGTTATTTTTATAGCACTTGGTAATATTTTTGTCTTATATATATTTTATAGGAATCGGGTTTGTGAATAAACAAGGTGAGACGGAAAAGCAAGATGAGATGAAGATGTCAAGACGAGTCGAGGCGATTCTAATATAATCAAACGAACCAATTTCTCAAAACACCTTGACCCATTTCTCCACCCTTTATCACGAAGCCCATTTGCCAAACCAAATTCAAAGTCTGTTACTGACTTTAGCAAACAATCCCAACTCACGTATGATCACAACCAACATCATCTCGTGAATCGTGCCCCTACAACTTCTAGCACCACCGTGCTCCTCCACCTGTCACACCACCTGCTCGCACCACCATCTCTGTAAGAAACCACCAGCAACCATCTTCATCACCAAATGCATTCACCACTGGCAGCTACTCCATAGCTCCACCTCGTTTCGAAACCCGAACCCGAACTCTAATCAACATTACCTCGTACCACCATGGCCACCACCGGCCTTTCCAACCGCCTGCCGTGGATCGCAGTAGTAATGAACCACCGCAACACCAATCGAGCGCCACAATGTTCTTCGAATTCGAGCAGCAGTAAGTGGCCACCAGCCGGTCGACAGGCAGCCTAGCCACCGCCTGGTGCCCCATTTTTGTTCGTGAAACTGAGATAGTGAAGCAATGGGTTTGAGCCGGTCATCACCCGGCTGAAGATCCTTCACACTATAAAATTGGCAGAAGGAAGCAGAGGGTTGTGAGCCGGTATGGTGACCGGCTGCCGGCGTACCGGCCCAGACCCAAATTATGCGTGATGTTGGTTTTGTTTGTTTGGTGGTAGCATTTTGAATGGAATAGAAAAAAAAACAAAAAAAGCAGAAAAGAAAAGAAAGAAAAAGGAGAAAAGACAAAGGGGAGTAGGGAGACGGACAAAAAGAAGAAAAAGGAAAAGGGATTTATAGAAACACACATTATTTAAACAGGAGAACCACAAAAATCAGACCATTCCATTAGTTTTAGAATTAGGTAGATTATTTTAGATAGATTTTTAGACCGTCTCTCTAGAAGAAACACCCGTCTCACTAGATTAGATTTTCTTAGTTTAATTTCTTTCTTTAATTCTTCCCCAAATTTTGTAATAGTTTACTTCACTCGGATTTTGTATGAAGATTAAATCGAAAGATTGAGTTTTTATTCAAAGTTCGTATCTTTTCCGTCTCGTATTTGTTAATCGGTAAAGATTCGATCTTTCCTCTTTATTTTCATGTTTATTTTCATTTACTTGTCATTTAATTAATCTTTCATGCTTGTCTAACTAGTTTACATGTTTAATAAGTCTTATTTTGCTAGTTTTGTATCCAAGTTTTCATCTTTAATGATTTTCCTTATTAATATGAGTGGGTAGTGTTTTACTAAGGTAGATGGGGAAGTTACTGTAGGTTTATAGGTTGATTATGATAATTAGGCATAAAGATTGAGTCTTTTGGTAGTCTACTTGTCTTGTGCACACAAGATGTATCTAGAAATGCTTAAATGAGTAGTTTGACTATTTCCCATGTTTAATTACTAGTTTGAGCGAGAGCTCGACTTGTAATGTGTTTGTGTGCATTTTGAATGTTTAAGGGGAGGTTAGGGCGAGATCCCGACCGATCCTTGGGCTAGGGATCGTGTCACACCGAGAGTTGGAGACTTGCCTAGAGACCGTCTTGCACCGAGAGGTGGAGACATATCTAGACTTACCATTAGAATATTTTTAACCCTCGTCATAATCGACCTATACCTATATTAATGAACCCATTCACCTTAGTAAACTTTAATCCTTGTTTAATCTTTTCTTGCTTCATTGCTAGTTTTAATTATTGCAACTAGTTCGTCTTTAGCATTTGAATCTCTCATCTTCGTCCGAACTAGACTAGATGAAAACAAAAATTGATAGCCAACCTAACCGTCCTTTGGGTTCTACCTCCTTACCCTACTACATTAATTAGTTTGGTATTGAGCATTATAAGTTTTGTTTGACCGGGGGAGGGTGACTAACCCCACGTCAATAGGTCGACTCGAATGCAAACAAAGTGCCCTCGTAAGAGTATCGAAAATTGATTAATTAAGATTGATTTATTAAGTTGAGTTGGTCAAATTGGTAGGTTAATACAAAACGTGACAGGTACCTAGAAGGATCCAAGCTTACGTGGTCGATTGATCAAGCACGTAGTTGTCAAAAAGCTTAGAGCAAGGTCTAGAATTTAAAGAGAGAGAAAAAAAAGGGCGGAACACTTGCGTCTTGAAAGTGTGCACGAACCTCTCCTTATATAAGGAGAAATCCGAAGAGTTTTGGAATAACTCGAATACGGAAAGAAATCTAGAAAATATTCCGGAAACAGGCAAAATGAGCTGGGGAAGAATCACAGCAGGCACTGCGATTCTTGGAAGAGGCACAGCCCCTGCCGGGTCATTTTCCAAGCCGTTTCCTACTTTGAAAGAAAGCTTTCCGCGCTTCTATTATGGAATTGCGGTAGATTTTGAACTCTTGCTAAATAAAATATGAATATATTTTACCAAAAAAGATAAGTTTTGAAATATTAAAATATCTGGAATATTCTCGAGCGTTCAGGCACGGTTTTAAAAGACGGTTTATAGAAAATGAAGCGATTTTTGCCCCGGACTCCAAAATTACTCTTATGACTGTCGAAACGACCGTATCGACACGTAGATGACGACCAAGGGGTAGACACAACTGTTTGAGCTATCACTTGACGTGAAACTTATGAACTGTCATAGATCATTTCGCATACCAAACATGCGGCCCAATCATCACTAAGTGGTTGGCGGAAGGTGTAGATTTGAGGTATCTACAGAGCCCCCACTTTGACTGAAGCTTGGATAAGGCAAAAGTCAAAGTATAGCCATCAAGTTAATCAAAGATTACAACCTGACGACTATGGCGACGCGAGGCGGTTCAAGGGGTCTGAACTAACGACCTGTCATCGAGAAAATTTTAAAGTCAGTTGACTGTCGGGGAGGGTCGTTTAAAGTCTGTTAGACTACGTACGGAAGCTTGCCAGCAATAAGAAGGAGTCATACCTGAGCATCTTCTTACTTGGAGTGCGATGTGAGGTTCGTCAGTCGCTGCATTTGGTGCGTAATGAGGCTCGCCAGCCATTGAAAGGGCGCGTGATGAAGCTCACCAGTCGTTGGGGATAAGATGCTTGATGAAGCTCGCCAGCCGTTGAATGGGCACATTGTGAAAATTTTCCTGCGTCTGTCTCAAGCAAACTCATCGTTGGAATAGAGCGTACGTGAGAATCTGTCTGTGTATGTCTTCAGGCGGACTCTTGTTGGGGGAAATACATGTTGAAGTAGAATTCTTTTGGGAAAAGGTGTACGTAATGAGGCTCGCCAGCCGTTGAGTGGGCACGTGATGAAGCTCGACACCCGTTATATGTGAGAATCTTTTTGTAGTTGAATGGGCATGTTGTGATAATCTTCCTCTGTCTGTACTCAGGTGAACTCTCGTTGGGCGTACGTGAGAATCTGTCTGCCATTTATGAAAATCTTCTTGTGCCTGTCTTCAAGAGAACTCTCGCTGAGGAAGATATATGTTGAGGTAGAACTCTGCTGGGTATAGGGCGCAACAAGAGCTGCAACTTCGCTGGGGGTTGCTTGAAATTGCTTGGCATCGCTGGGGATTCTTGTTCGGTTGTGATGAACAAAATCCTGATGATAAATGATGGGCCCATAAATTGTATGTTCGTTCGAAAGATGGGACTCTACTGAGATGATAAGCGCAGCATGAGCTGTGATCCATGGAAGGGGCTGACTTGACTGATTAGGGTAATCATTGGCTTGTTTCTTGTTGTTTGAACTGAATTGCGACGTGATGAATGATCGTCAATTGATGAGTCATTTGACCTTTGTAGGAGATCAAGGTGGTAGGCGTCGAGCCCCAGCTTACCCCGAGGTGTTGAAGTATACTAACGCTACTAGCTTTGCGGCAACATTTTGTGAGGAAGGTGAGCGTCTCATTTTGGCTATCTGCTTTGCTTCATTGCATAGGAATGCATCTTGATTTGATCCTTGTTTGTATTTGAATACAGGCGGCACTGTCTCAGCATGTAGCTTTTGTGAAGGGTGGCCAACTGGCTGCGAGATATGGTTGTCGAGGCGCTTGTAGGTGGCCGGGATCGACATGTATAAACCTCTCATTCCTTGTTCATTTTGTTGTATTTTGAAGAGAAGTGATTTGAAATGTGACAGTTCTTTGCAGAGAGTCTTGGAGCGCGAACTGGCATAGTCCCGGGAGGAGACAGCTTGTTTGTTAAGGGAGCTAAAGGACACTGAGATTGTCGCTCTCGAGGTTCTAGCTGGGCTTGGTTATGAGGATTAGTTGTCTTTGGCTTTTTCTTTTGCTTTGGCTTTTGTTTTTGCTTTGGCTTTTGCTTCTGCTTTGGCTTGGGCGAGAACCCCCAGTTTCTGAGTTTTTGTTTTGGGCGAGAGCCCCCAGCTTGATGCACATGCCTCTTTTGGTTGTATTTGATGGCCTGAGTGTTTCTGCTGCTGAATGTTTTTTGTCCCTGTAGGTTAGTCTGAAAACAAAATAGGTTCGGTAGACGACGGTTTTGCCGTCATGCTACCGAAAATCACATCACATAGAAAATCACACAAATTACATGTTTGCATTTTGGTGGCCTAAACTGACGCAAAATGAAAGATTTGATTGAAAAACGAGGTTTTGTAAAAGAATAAATGTATATTTGAAAATGTGGAAGAGTTTGAAAAAATGGAAAGATGAGTGAAATGATTTCCCCGAATAAGTGTGCTCATTTGGCGGCAATGTCGACTTGTCTCTTGAAAAGCAAATCTGACAAGGATTAAGAAATCCAGGATTGATATCATTCTCTAAACTGTCTTGGCACATGCTTCTGCTTGCAATGGTGAGAAGTTGGAGTTTTCAATAGCATGAGGATATCCAAATGTCAAAATACAAGAGCATAGTGACGTTCAATCTTAACTGGCCAGGGACCGGTTTTATTTCGTGTCGCACGGGCGTCACGTGGGCTTCGCGAGGCGCGTTACTTTGTTTGTCCTTGAGGATTTGAATGAGTTTTGCCCTCTTTACATTAACAAGCTCTGCCAATTACGCAAAAGCTAATACTATAGAAGCAAAATACTTTTATAACCGTATAAGTTTAGTGTACATCTGTCGAATTCTTAGATGCTAAACGATGGTGATAAGAAACGGAATGGAGTGGGAGGTTTTATGGTGTTAAAAGACACTAGAGATATGTGTTATCTCTCTCACTCACCTAAATGAATGAAAGGATCGTCCCGATAGGCATGGAGACAATGTAATTGTGAGTCGATTCGTCTGAAATTTGCGAAAAGATGACTATTTGAGAGGTTTTCTTTTGTTTTTGGTTTTTGACTGGAGAAACTTCTTGGTCTTGTGCATTTTTGAAAATGCTCGAGACTTTGGTTGGGCTGTGTTTTGGGGTTTAAAGTTGTTGTTGGACAGGTTTTTGTATGGAAGTCGTTGTTGGACAGTTTTTTTTTGTATGGAAGTCGTTGTTGGACTGTTTTTTTTTTGTGTGTGTTTGGATTTGTTCGACTTCTGTTTTTCTTTGTCTCATGAAATTTTGAATATTTGAGACTTTTGATTTGGGGTTTTTGGGATTTGTTTTTTTTTTGTTTTTGTGAGAGTTTAGGCACGATTACACTAAAAAGCTGTTTTGATCCTCCGGTGGGGGTATCAAATGTTTGTCATAGGATGCAATTTCTGGTAGTCATATAGGATCTAAAGAATCGGGAAGAAAGATGGGGTCTCCAAACCTAAAGGTCACCTAGAGACACGGCGTTCAAGGAATGTTCGTACCACAAGATATGGATAAGGTGGTAAATGCACACCCTCATTAAGGCTTATTCTAAGAGGTTGAGTGATCTACACTAAAGAGATACGATCTAAAGTATTTCAAATCTATTTTATTAGTTAAGGGTAAAAAGTAGAATAAGTGACTAATAAAAAGTACATGAGCGATCTGAAGTATTTCTAAATGATAAGATTGGATTCGTCGGTCTTGCTAGTAGAGCCATAAGAATGACTTGTTGAGTCTACTATTTTGGACAAGAGCCCCTTTCGAATGTCGTCTTCAATTCTTGTTCCCAGCATTGTCAAGTCTTTGAAAGACTTTATGTTTTCGTACCTCAGGTGGCTTGCATAAGTGGGTCTCAAGTTGTCCACGCACTTTCCTACGAGGGTAGCTTCACTTGGACTTCAAGTAGCTGCGTGCTAGTCTTTCTCCACCTACTTAGGAAGTCGGTGAATCCTTCTTTCTCATTTTGGGTAAGAACCTCAAGAGTGCGCATGTTGACTTGGATTTCGGTATTATCCGCATATTGTTTAGTGAAATCAATTGCAGCATCATCCCAGGTTGCAATCTTCTTGTGGTCCAGAGAGTAGAACCACTGTTTAGGGATGGTATCGAGAGATGAAGGAAAGATACTTAGAAACATCTCAGGTTTAATGCCTTTGATAGACATGTAATCCTTGAAAGTACAGATATGATTCAAAGGGATTTCATGCCCCTTGAACTTTGGAATGTCAATCATGTTGAAGTTGGGTGGCAATTGAGCGTTCACAGCTTCATACTTTTGATTGTTCTCCCTATCGATGATGTCTCCCTTAAGGTACATCAATTGCTCCTCTACATATTGGAGTCGCTTTTCAATTTCGGTAAGAACCGGTTAAGGATCGCCTTTGGGTTATCCCTGATCGTGCTTGTCGCGAGCCCGATACAAAGATAAATTACCCAGACTAGGCTAATAACAAATTAATGTAATTAGGGAAGTAGGGGTCGATCCTCAGGGAGATGGTGTTTCCTATAAGATGTGAAGTGTCTCACAATTGGGTTTTATCTCACGAAAATCTGGGTTTTGGGATTTTGATATCTAAACTAATATAAAGCATAAATGAAAACAAAATAAAAACAAATGAAAACAATAAAGCAAGTGATGAAAAGCATCTAGGGAAGTAGGTTCACACATGTAGATTGACATATTGATGAAATTGGATTTGGAACATGCAAATAATTCATTGTGAGTTCGTAAGAATGATGTGTTCATTACAATCATAGATCAGATGGTCTAGCAGGCATTTAGGCGATTTACTAGGTCTTAATCCACCATGTCATGCTTTGTCTATTCAATTCGGGTATCTCTACCTTGGAAAAGAATTTCATTTTAGTCGATGATTTCCGGTTAGAAATCGTTAACTATCGTTACAATCCAAACATGCATAGACACAACGTTTTCAAGGCACAATTTCTTTATCCAATTATCATCTTTTAATCAATCTAACATGGCTACCCTACACCCGAGAAAGGTGACTACTTACTCATGATAATGTCTAAATCTAAAATGATATTAAAAATGAAAACTAGGATTGACTTGTTTATTTGACTCTTTATATGGCGATAATAACGAATCTAATTGATAATCTAAGAAATGAATTGACGATTATAACAACATGAAAACGAATCTAAGACAATATGTATGGAAAATAACAATTAAATAGAAAACAATAAAGGACATTAAACAAGGGATAAAACAGAAATACCTATATGACGATCAATGACGATAATGACAACAATAATAGAAAATCCTTGCACATAATAAACGATCCACCAATTACAACGCTTGAACCACACAAAGGAGATTACAAGGATGAAATTCTTATTGATCTAAACTAAAGTTTTGATATGGAAAGGACAGAAACAAACTAAGAACTAAAGACTAAAGAAGAAGAAAATGAGAAAAGGGAGGCTAGTTCCCCCTCCTCCTAATCTAAGGAGAAATGTAAGAAGAGAAGAGAAGAGAATTGTAAGATGGATGTGGATGCTTTGAGAAGAGGGGCTAGAGAATCTATTTATAGCATTAGGGTTTCGTGGAGAAGAGGTCGGGCATTAAACACATAAGACAAAAATAGGAGGTTCAAGCCGTCATGCTCGAAGCAGCACACTTACCCGATCGGGGACACACTTACCCGATCGGGTAAGTGGACATCTAGAAGCATTTTGTTGAGCTAGTTTGATTGATGATGACAAGCCTAACTAATGTATGCTTCTTAGTTAAGTTTTCAGGAAATTTTCAGTCTCCAAGCAAGACTAATCTCCAAGCAAGAGTAGATGAAGAGTTGAAATGCCCAAGAAGAATCGAGTTGTAAAGAGTCGTCTATTGTAAAGGTAGAAGAGTATGGTACTTACAAAAGCAACAGTCTTGGCAACCGTTACCTCACTTGTTCAGTGTAACAGTGAGGACGACTGTTGCACATGTCTGAAACTTTTCAAAGACTTTCTAAAACAAAATCTTCCTGCTGCTTTTGAAAAGTTACTTGAACCATTCTTGAAATGATTTTGAACGTGATTTGAAAGTGATAAGAAGGAATCATTTGAAAGTGTTTTTCCTCATTTGCACAAACAAACTTTTTCTCAAAAAGAAAAGCAACACTTGGCTTGTTCCCATATGAGTTTGTCATCTTATGACTTTCACTAAGGGTAAAACACTTCCTGCATCTTGAGCAGCCCACTTTTCTGAGACACTTTGTATCTTGTGAAAGCTTTATGCAAGGACATTCACTTTGCCCACTTGCTTGAGAGTGGACTTTCTCAAGGCTCTCCTTTAACCTTTTTAAATCACTTCTTCCATTATAAATAGAGAGCTCACCTCTCTCATTTCTTCAAGACTTTCCAGAGAAATCAAACTTACTGCTTTGCAAATTTTCTTCAAAAGTTCTTAAGCTTTTAATCTTTGCAAACTTTCTTCAAAGTCTTCAAAAGTTACAGACTTGACAACTGTTGCGTTAAGTATTGTATTCTTCTATCTAGAATAGTTAGATCTTAATGA
This sequence comes from Heliosperma pusillum, assembly GCA_022085475.1. Classification (NCBI taxonomy): domain Eukaryota; kingdom Viridiplantae; phylum Streptophyta; class Magnoliopsida; order Caryophyllales; family Caryophyllaceae; genus Heliosperma; species Heliosperma pusillum. The sequence continues at coordinate 16,241 of JAIUZE010073872.1, forward strand.
ATTCGCCTTCGTTCTTTCCACAAGAACAAAATCAGGGAATTTGATCTTGTAACTTTCTTTGAAGAAGAGTTGAGTTTGAGACGGAGTAGTCTTGAATTCATTTCGCAACTGGAGTAGGTTGTTGGTCCTTTTTATTGTAAGGGTCTTAGGTAGTCGGAGTAGATTACTTAATTGAATCAATAAGAAGAAGATTGGACGTAGGCCTTTCAAAATGGCTAAACCAATTCAAAACTCCTGTGTTATTTTTCTTTTTTGCTTAATTTCCGCTCCACTTTTCTTTACTTGTGTATTTCGCATTTCTGTTTAGTGCAACAGTCTCGAATACTGTTACTTTCGTATTGTAGCCTTTACTTCATCTGCTAAAACGAACAAAGTAACAGTCAGACTCACTGTGACGTTCACTTTACAGCAACTTATTACTTTAGCTATACACTCTTGATAAGCTTGTTCATTTAGTGTATCCATTTCCTCTTCTTAAACATCCATCAACTTTCTTTAAACAATAAAGATTAAGTTGAAATTTTTAAAGTGGTACCTAATTCACCCCCCCCTCTTAGGTACTTGGAATCCAAACCCTTCAAATGGTATCAGAGCCTCGTGCTCTTCATCGAGGCTAATCGCCTTTGAGTTGGATTCTAGGCCTATGGATTCCTCAAAACACTCCAAGATCTCGGTCTTTACCGGTGAGAATTTTGGATGGTGGAAACTGAAAATGGAACACTACATCAAAAGTATTGATTACCAATGTTGGAAAATCATCAAAGATGGACCACTCATTATTGAAGATAAGGACATGATGACGGGATATTCTACGGTCAAACTCGAAAGAGATTACAATGAAAATGATTTTAAGTTGGCCGAGAAAAATTCCAAAGCCATGACTATTCTTCAACGATGTGTTGGTGAGGAGGAAGTGAGTCGTATATCCGGTTGTACGACGGCTAAAAAAATATGGGACGTCCTTGAACTCGCACACGAGGGAACCATACAAGTTAAGAAACAACGTATAGACCTTCTCATAAAAAAATATGAGATGTTCCATATGTTGAAGGACGAGTCCATCAATAGTTTAGCCTCTAGATTTTCTAGCATTATTAATGAGCTTAAAAGTCTAGGAAGAACTTTCGAGTCCGAGGACATCATTCAAAAAATTCTTCATAGTCTTACCGCTAAGTGGCAACCTAAAGTCACCGCTATTGAAGAGGCTAGAGACCTAACCATCTTAACCTTTCATGAACTAATGGGGTCCCTAATTGCACACGAGTTAAATCTCGACAATGCTCCTAATGAGACCTCAAAGGGAAAAGGACTTGCTCTTAAATCCACCTCAAGTGATGAGAAAGGAGAAGAGGAAGATGAATTTGCCATGTTCTCAAGAAACCTTGTTGGGATGGTCAATAGCCAAGGATTCAAAAATTTCAAGGTGAACCATGCTAGAAAACGATTTCCTAAGAGACGACTGAGTTCCGCTATGGGATGTTTCAAATGTGGTGACAAAGGCCACTTAATTAAAGAATGCCCAAAATGGAATGACATCAAATCTAAGGATAGAAGAGACACGGCCAAAAGAGAACTCAAGCATAAGGTCATGTCCGCCATTTGGGGCATGTCCGACTCCGAGGACGATGAACCCATCGAGGAGCAACTAGACGCTAAAATGTGTTTGACAAACAATCTCAAAAATAAAACACATAAACTTTCTAGGAGTGAGTCTCTTAGGTGTCTTATGGCACATCCGGATGAATCCGATTCCGAGTCCGACAACGAGGTAAAATATATTAAGGCTAAGGTTAGAACTTATTCCAAAGACAAGGTGTGTAAGTTGCTTGATAAGTTGTTTGACAAGTGTCGTAACCAAACCGAGAAACTTGATGTCATGCAAGATCAAATAGAGGAGATTGCTCAAGAAAACGTTCTTCTAAAACAGGAATTGAATGATACAGACACAGTGACTGTTACCTCTGAAGTTGAGACTGAATTTAAAAGATTAAGGAAATTAAACAAAAATCTGACTAATGAATTTGATTTCCTTAAAACCTCTAGCTCTAGCTCTACCCCCTCTGATCTTGAAGAGATTAACACCTCCTTAGTCTTCCAAATTTCAAAAATCTCAAAGGAGCGTGATGATCTCATCAAAGATCTTGAATTGTCTAAAACTAAAATAGTCGACCTTGAAGAAGAAGTTGAAAGTCTGAAAGTCACAATCCCTCTGTCTGTTGCCTCTGACATTGAAAAGCAAAGCTCCTCCTCTCATGATCTTGTCAAAACTTTAACCACTAAGAATGATCGACTCAAGGTTGATCTCAATGCCTTCAAAGGGGAAATTAGAATCCTTCATGAGAAACTTGTTAACATACAACATGACAAAAACAAGAATTGCTCTTCCGACCCTAAAGTCACTCAATTGAACTTTTGCATCTCCAACCTTAAGATTGACATTGAACAAAAAATCAACACCATCATTGACTTAAAATCTAAATTTGTTGTGATGAAAAATGATTTAGACATTTCTAAGGAAAAGAACAAGTTGCTTTTGGCTAAAATTGAGAAACTTGGCAAGGATCTTAATGAAGCTAAACATGTGTCTAAAAAATGGGAAGGAAGTCAAAATGTCTTGAATTTTCTCACTAGTCAATCCAAAAGGTGTGATAGAGTGGCTGGTCTCGGTTTTAAATGGAACAGTCAGTCGCACTGTTACATTCAGAAACCAGATCCTAGCAAAACTGACTTCCGAAAAAGGAAGTATGTCGGTCTTCCCGAATACATCATTTGCAACTATTGTAGAAAAACTGCTCATGTCTTTAATGCTTGCAAAAAGAGACATAATGACATTGAAAGAAATATTAAAGTTGTAAAGCAAATATGGATTCGGAAAGATCTCCTTAAGCAAGTTGGTGGTAAGAAGGGACCCAAAATGATTTGGGTTCCTAAACTTAAAGTCTAATCTCTTGTAGGGCTTGGTGAGAGGCGGCCGCAATTGGTACTTGGATAGTGGATGTTCTCGTCACATGACGGGAGACAAAAGCCAATTTCTCTCACTTGAAGCTTATGATGGTGGCACGGTAACGTTTGGTGACAACAAGAAAGGTGAAGTAATAGGCATTGGAAAGGTTGGTAAGTCATCGTTACTTTGTGTCGACAATGTGCGGCTTGTCAAAGGTTTGAAGCATAATCTCCTTAGCATCTCTCAATTATGTGACCGTGGTAACTTAGTCGAATTTAGTGCTAGTATTTATCGAATCATTGATGCCACAACCCATGAGGTAATACTTGAAGGTAGACGAGTGAAAGACGTCTACCTAACCGATTTAAACACTTTATCCAGACATACTATGTTTTGTATGAGTGTAATGAAAAATGATCCTTGGTTGTGGCATAAACGATTTGGACATGTAAGTACTAAGACTCTCAATACTCTCAAAAGACTTGACTTGGTTGAAGGATTTCCTAACATAAAATCTGATCTTGATAAAATTTGTGATGAATGTGCTAAATGCAAACATGTTAGAAGTTCCTTCAAATCGAAAAAGGTTGTGAATACCTCTCGTCCACTACAACTCTTGCACATTGATTTATGTGGACCCATGAGAACCCGTAGTAGAGGAGGGAGTCGCTATGTGTGTGTCATTGTTGATGATTATAGTAGATTTGTTTGGGCATTGTTCTTGAGTTCCAAAGATGAGGCATTTGATGAGTTTTTAATTTGGTTAAAAAAGATTCAAAACAAACTTGATTTAAAATTTGTTTCCAATCGAACCGATCATGGAACCGAATTTGAAAACTCATCGTTTGGTGCTTATTGTGATAAGAATGGTTTTGATCATAATTTCTCCGCCCCAAGAACTCCTCAACAAAATGGCGTTGTTGAACGCATGAATAGAACTCTTGAAGGCATGGCTAGAACCATGTTACTGTGTAGTAAGCTTCCTCGAAACTTTTAGGCCGAAGCGGTAAAAACCGCTTGCTATATTCATAATAGAGTCATGGTAAGAAGTCTACTCAATAAAACACCATATGAATTACTACGTGGAAGAAAGCCCAACATTTCATACTTTAGATGCTTTGGTAGCAAATGTTTTGTTCACAACAATGGTAAAAATAATTTGGGTAAATTCGATCCACGTAGCGATGAAGCGGTTTTTATTGGCTATTCTAATCATAGCAAGGCCTATAAAGTTTACAACAAGAGGACTATGTTGATTGAGGAAAGTGTACATGTCATTTTTGATGAATCTAGTCTCTTTGAGCAGGTACAAATTGATGAGGAAGATGATGAATTTGAGATTGGGCTTGTGCGAGAAGACTTTGTGTTTAATCAAGAAGAAGCCTTGAACAATTCGAATATGATTGATCAACAACAGACGGAGAGACTGTTACCTGCTACAGACAGCATCAACTCAGGGGGAATCAACAATAACTCTGCTGCCGCTTCTCCCTCTCAGACTGTAACAGTCCCTCTGACTGTTGAACAGGCAGAATCCTCCAACTCTGATGAAGGAACAACATCTGACCAGGAACTAACAGTCACTCAGACTGTTGCTGTTGAAAAGGAAGAAGTCCCCTTCGTGCCAAAAAGGTGGAAACATCAAAAATCACATCCTTTGTCAAATCTGACAAGTGACATCAGACCTGGAGTAAGAACAAGAGCCTCTCTCAACAACTTCTGTGCACACAACGCATTTCTCTCTCAAATTGAACCTGCTAATATAATAGTTGCTCTGACTGTTGCTGACTGGCTAATTGCAATGCAAGAAGAACTCAATCAATTCAAGAGAAATGAGGTATGGCACTTGGTTCCTAGGCCACCTAATCGTACCCTCATAGGTACTAGGTGGGTCTTTCGCAACAAGCTTGATGATTCCGGAGAAATCGTAAGGAACAAGGCTAGACTAGTGGTGCAAGGTTACAATCAACAAGAGGGTATTGACTATGATGAAACCTATGCACCGGTAGCTAGACTTGAGGCCATACGATTACTTATTGCTTTTGCGGCTCACAAAGGGATTAAACTCTTCCAAATGGATGTTAAAACCGCTTTTCTAAATGGCTATTTAGAAGAGGATGTCTTTGTTGAGCAACCCCCGGGGTTTTTGGACAATGATTTTCCTAATCGCGTTTTCAAGTTGGACAAAGCTCTTTACGGTTTAAAACAAGCACCCCGTGCTTGGTATGATAGATTGTCAAAATTCCTACTTGAAAACGGGTTTAGAAGAGGATCCGTGGACAAAACCATGTTCTTAAAGTCACAGTCCGATGGACTATTGATTGTGCAAGTATATGTCGATGACATCATTTTTGGTGCTACTAATGAGCTTCTTTGTGTGTACTTTTCCGAATTAATGAAATCGGAATTCGAGATGAGCATGATGGGTGAACTAGGATTCTTTCTTGGACTTCAAATCAAACAAACCAAAGAAGGAATCCTAATTCATCAACAAAAGTATATTAAAGAAATGCTTAAGAAATTCGGGATGACGGATGCTAAATCATACTCTACACCTATGGTATCTACTTCCAAGTTGGACAAGGATGAAAATGGCAAAAATGTAAGTGACAAGGTTTATAGAGGTATGATTGGATCTCTACTTTACTTAACCGCTAGTCGTCCCGACATTCTCTTTAGCGTTTGTTTATGTGCTCGGTTCCAATCAAATCCGAAAGAATCCCATTTCAAAGCCGTCAAAAGAATTCTTCGATATTTGATTGGAACCCAACATCTCCACTTGTGGTATCCGTTGTATTGTCCCTTTGATCTTGTAGGATTTTCCGATGCCGACTTTGCTGGATGCACGGTGGACCGAAAGAGCACCTCCGGGATTGCCACGTTCCTTGGACCTTGTCTCGTTTCATGGGGTTCAAAGAAACAGAATACGGTAGCTCTTTCAACGGCCGAAAGCGAATATGTTAGTGCCGCTCATTGTTGGTCACAACTTCTTTGGGTACGTCAACAACTTCAAGATTTTGGTATGATTTATGACTCTATTCCTATTATGTGTGATAATACTAGTGCCATAAATATTTCCAAAAATCCCATTCAACACTCTAGGACTAAGCATATTGAGATTCGTCATCATTTTCTTCGTGATCACGTAGAGAAAGGACATATTAAGCTTATTTTTTGCAAAACCGAAGATCAAATAGCGGATATTTTTACGAAACCACTAGCAAGAGAACAATTTGAGAAACTTCGGTTACAAATTGGTTTAATTAATTGTTTGTGATTAATGTGTGTGTGTGTCTAATACCTTACATGATTGACGAGAATTGGCATGTAAGTATACTCTTCCTTATTCTAATTCACATGTGTTTCAATTTATCATGATTTTCCTACATGTAGAGTCTATTGATCGAATACGAAAGAGGGGGGGGGGGGGGGGGGGGGGGGGGGGTGGGCGGGGGGGGGAGGGGGGGGTGGGGTTTTTAGTTTTTCTTTTTTTTGTTTTTTCTGTTTGTTTGTTTTTTTTTTTTTTTTTTCTTTTTTTTGTTTTTGTTTGTGTGCTGTTTTGTGGTGGTTTTTTTTTTTGGGTGGGGGGGGGGGGGGGTGAATTGAGTATTAAAAACTAGCCCCACTTTTTCGTAATTATATGATATTATTAATATTTGATCTTATGACTTAAAATCAACTAATCATTACTCAAATAGCATAATAACGAACTAACGAAAAGTAAAGGAGAAAAAAAAAATTTAAAAAAAAAAAGAGAGAGGCCACCCAACACGATTTTTGAGTGGTTCAGTTTCACACTTCACACGTTGAAACCTACG
>JAIUZE010073876.1:0-18453 GCA_022085475.1 Heliosperma pusillum
AAACCGACTCAAAGTGGGACATAGCAAAAACCGTCACAAAACATGTGATACAAGCGAAGGAAAATATCATATATCCAAAACATGAATCAATACATTATACCCAAGCATTAGACCAAGTTTAAGAAGCATAATAAATAAGAAACATAGATAACTCTCCAAAACAACAAGTTTGGAAACTAACTTAAACAAGGGTTCACTTCAAACTGTCATAACTAGAGTTCTAGATATGGGAATGCAGAAATTTCAAGTTGAGGTGATAGGTTATCCTCTTACGGTTCCAACGAGTGGTCACAAGCCCAAAAAAAGCAAGTAACGAAGGAGATATGAGCATTCTACCAAAAAGGGTCGGTGCTGTGAATTTACACGAGTCCACCCGAGAACCAACAACACCTTCCTATCATTTCCAATTTTCCTAAGTTACTTCTATCAACTATCAACAATCAATATTCATCATCAACAATCATCAACTAACAACAATCATCCTCAAAATCATAATTTCTAAGCTTTCTAATTGTATTCCAAAAAAAAACGAATTCTAACATGGAAATCATGTAAAACACGTAAATGATATCGAGTAACCCTTCACCGTTACCTTTACGCGTCTTTAAACGGTTACTAAGCTTTCCTAGTCTCCACCTACAAACAATTAGATAATAAAAAAGGAATATCATCCACCTTAAGAAAGACGGATAATTTAAAAAGCGAGAAAGACGGTAATTTTATTACCAATACGGATAGAGAAAGCTAAGAGGGGAAGAATAAGACAAACTTACGTGAATTCCGTCAAGTAACGAATGAACTACGATGAATCAAAGATCGGAAAAAGCTAAGGAGGCAAGGATTGAGTTTTCTTAAAGAGGAAGAAGGTTTGTGTTTGATTTTGGAGTAATGAATTAGGTTAAGGGAAATAGAGTATAAGTAAGGAAAAGTCAACCAAAAAGTCAAACTCGCCTTAAGACGGCCTTTTCATGAAATCTCGCACAAATTCCAAATACGAACTCGGAAATTCAAAATTCGACTCGAAACTTAAAATTAAAATTAAAGCTTAAAATACTGAAAAGATTTCGTAAAATAATTTCTCACTAGAAAATAGGGTTACATTCCGGTGTTACATCCCCTCCTTTAACAAAGTTTCTCCTCGAAACTTGAGATAGAAAAGAAAGTTTAAGAGAGAAACAGAAAGAAAAAAAAAAAAAAAAAAGAAAACAAGAACGGTTTTCAAAATTAACACGAAAGCTTTTACAAGGGAAAACATTTATGAAACGAGGTTCATCTCGAAAATGGTTTAAGGAAAATTCTTCATAAGTGCGAAACTTACTTACGGATCACAAGAATGCTCGTCGCGAACGAGAACTCAATTTATCCAAATCAAATTAATGTCGAAATAGTGAAATCGAAATTCAAAACAACGTTAGTCAGTGCAGGACTAGTTATCAGACGTCTCCAATAACAAGTGCAAACATTCAACCATACTCAAAATCCAAATATAAAAGTAAAAGAAATCCATTTTCTCCAAAAAGAGGGAACACAAACCATCTTTAGAATTATTTGAAACATTAAATTTGAAATATAATATGGAAATTTGAAGTTTTCTCAAAGATAAACTCAAAATAACACGACATTACACGTACATAGAGCGACTCGATCATAAAGTTCACAAATCACGATAACAAAATATATACAAAACACGCAAAAACGAAAAAAATCAAACTCTTAGGGATATGAAGAATCATGATGAAGTCGGCAGGAAGTTATACAAAAATTCGACATCACTTACTCTACTAATAAACCAAATCCTCAAGAGAATACAATTTATCCATTTTGCAACTCATCAATTTAAATCATCAGATTCTCTACAAAAATATTCCATAATCACGAAACTTCGAGTAACAAATCCCAATTATTCGAATCCAATAGAATCTACTAAGGTCCATCGGCACGGTAGACTCCACAACTAACCACCCACATGAAATTTCATTGCGTACTCTAATCTTCTTAGCTCCATCAAAACTCTTATTAGAACCACCAACAAAATATTTATATCTAGGGAAACATGATCGCTAACAACCACAAGGTAAAAGAGGCTTACTACGAAATCCTTTGATCCAATTTATTCCAAAATTCATTATCCTAAGTTATTAACAATGAACCTTCTCATCTTCAAAAGTTGAATCACAAAGGGACCAAAGAGATGAGTCACACAATCTCATTTCACTTAACTTTTGCCAATCGTAGAGCAATGCGACCGTACATCAATTTATTTAGCTCTTTCAAACTCCCAATACATCGGTTTTCGCTTATGACAATATTCCTCGAGTTGTGTCATCCAATCCAAATTCCACAAAGTATTTATTCCCGTTAGGGTCCAACATTTAAAGACCACAACTTCCCAAGTAACACTTAAATAATCACTAAAATTCTTAACCACAACTACCAACTATCATTATGATTATTTCGATCCTCAAAACGATATTGCAACATTAAACTTTCATAGTCTAAAACCACTAGGAGAGTTTCATCCTAAGTTTATCCTCAAATCCTTATAATCATCTAAACATGAAACTAGTTTAATAGGACGGTTAGGTACTATATTCGAAACTTCTTCAAAACACACCTACTAACCCTTACGTTAGCTAATAAGAAAAACTACCTCTCAAGAGAGTAGGTATAAAAGAACATGATACAAGGAACATTAGGGAGTGTCACTAAAAACTACGATAAGATGAAAAAGGCGAAAGCGAAAAAGGAAAACGAGGTTGAGGAAGAGACAAAGCAGATAGTAGAGTTATGAAGATATCTGAGTAAGAAAGAAAGTACGAGCTTGTAATTTCTTAAAGATCAATCTTGACAAAAACATTCAAGAATGGAAATGGAAAGGAATGATGGCACGAGTAAGGGTTTAAGATTTAATCCACAAAGTTTCTCCTTTCCAACTTAATGCGATAATAAAACCACTTAATTATTCCTTTACAAAGGCCTCTTACAAGGGACCATCATACCACAAGCAATCATCAAAGTAAGGTACACCTAGACTTGATAAATCGACTCCAACCCAATTCATCCATCCTTTTATATCACACGGATTCCCAATTGCGGAATTGTAACTCAAGCATAATAACATTCTCTCAACTCCATAATTTGACACATTCCCAAAGGTTTCAAAACCGAAGAACCAATAAGGAATTCTCCATACTAATCTCTTTTCAACTCTTATGACCACAAGGTAGAACACCGAACAAAATGTCATCATCAACATCATATAGCCCACGAGTTCATTATTAACAAGGTACAACCTCAAGTCAAACATCATCATTAACGTCCCAAGGTATTTCCATCATAGCTCACATCACAATCCTCAAGTAATATGGTTCAACTTACAACGAAACCTTACTACTTCAAACAAGTCTCCGATACCATAAGATAAGATCATATTTTTAAATCCAAGAATTATAGCCAAAAGCTTTTCCACCAAGCCTATACTCACAAACACACAAAAGGAAACCACAAGACGTCACTAAATCTCAAAAGCAATTCGCACCTTAAGATACCATTCAAAACTTCTTATTTACACCAACTAGACATATCATAAGCATGGTCTCCAAAACAATACTAAGCTTCTAAGTCCAAAAGACTAAATTACCAATGAGTTAAGAAGTCATAGTCAACTCATTCAACCTTACACCATCAAATACCATGAACTATCTACACATTAGTCATGGCAAGCATCAAGCATTAAAATCATTAAACATACCTTACCACACTTTCCTCAAGGATACCAACTCTCACCACCATAGGGTGAAATTAGATCTATACCATTTTCCTCAAATCACAAGTTCATTCTAACAATACTAATATTCCACAAAATTTCAAGTTCTTCCGACCAAGTATAATATACCACCAACAAATGGGTATGACATCCACAAAAATGTTAGAAAAGGAAGGTAAGGATACCAATGGTAAGATGGAGGAAACTATCAAGAGAAATTTCCAAGAGGCAAACAAAATGGAAGAGAAAGAAGCACCTAAATAGAAGGAAGAGAGCATAATACAATAAGGATGAGAGAATTCATAGATGAAGAAGAAATACACTTCAATTAGGCTTGTAAATCTTCGATCTTCGGTAAAGGATACTTTTTCTAGGTAAACTAATGATCCACCTCAAAACAGTAGATACAAACACACATAACATCACTCAACACAATCAACAAACAAGTTATAACCTAACAACCATCAAGTACACCAAAGACTACCACATTAGGTCCTTAAGTCTACCCATCTCTCATTTATTATTTCAAGGCCAAGTAATTTAAGTTTAGGGTTCACGTGTGTGCGTCGGGAGCGATAAAGCTCTGATACCAACTGTGACAACCCTCGCGAATGCGGAAAGATAAAACATACAAGCATGTGAATTATATAGCGGAATATGAAGTTTTAAAAAAAAACTTTTATACATGCAAGGAAAGAATACGAGGAGTGTCATATATTACAAACTAGAGTACGAATTATACCACACCAAGAGACGAAGTCTCTCCAAAAGGTTAACAAGTAAAAGTGATCTTACTAAATAGATGGGGTATTTTCGAAATAGATGGGGTATTTTCGAAATATAAGGGGTATTTTCGAAATAGATGGGGTATTTTCGAAATAGATGGGGTATTTTCGAAATAGAATTAGCAACTAGCTAAATAACATCTAGAGGTGTTTCATCCAGGGACAACGACCGCTAGCTCACACCCAAACCCAAAATAGCATAAGCAAAAAGCCATCCATGCAAGCAACCTGTTCATTCATGAAAAACATGAACGCCACAATCAGTAAGGAGTAACTCCGGGTTCTCCCAGCCATATCACATTAAATGTACATATAAGGAAATACGAAAGTAAAGCATGCATATATATATATACATGTGAGTTGCGATAAGAATAAATAGGCAATCCGAGATATAAAGACAAGATCATATAGAAATCAAATCCGTAACCATCATGTTATTCCAAGACTCGGGATAGACACTCTTAGGCAATCGAATACGCTCACTAGGGCTTACATCTCACCGTTAGCGGTATAAGATTGATAAGATTGAGACTCGACAGACAAACCAAGTCAAGTCATGCGATGATCACATAAGATCCAACATATTATCATCCATTCACGAACCAAGACAATGACGGTGCCCAATCATGCAATGACCATGAACAATATCATGAAATCACGCATTCAAAGACGACACAAGACGACATCTCTCAGGGTAAATGAAACGCACTAGCACCGTGTACATTGCAATGATTAACAGGCATCCACGGGATAAACATTTCCCTGAACTCATACACGATCAACATTTCGTATATGTAGACTAATTTCCTCGTGGTAGCACGACGATAATAATACGGTCCTAGTCTAAACCTGGCCAGGATCTCGGAATAAACGTGTTCCGATTCGACATGCGATAAACGTTTCGCATCCACGACTCGGTCTTACAATATATATGCCGAGTACCCCAAATTCGGTAGATCAATTCACGAAAGAGGCGGAAAAGAGCTCAAGCCTCATAACAAGCGGTACGCTACATGCAAATAACACCACCTCGCAAGTACACAACATTTGACGGCCGGGTCGATCAACGCAATGCGTTCAACTCCCAACAACGTCGTCTTATGCCCACTAACACATGCATTTAAGCAGTAGGATACCTCTCCGTTCCGACATTCCAGCCTTACGAAAGGGAAGGTAGCCAAGGGAATGAGAGTACAAAGCACAAGACAAAACAGTGCTCAAACCGTATCATTTGTAAAAACCGACTCAAAGGGGGACTACCAAAAAACCGTCACAAAACATGTGATACAAGCGAAAGAAATATCATATATCCAAAACATGAATATTATAAGTCACTACGTAAAATTATACTATAAACGAATCATGCGAACTAATATGAATTACGAGTTTTAGAGATTTTATAAGAAAAATACAGCCGTGTTCCAGGCCGGTGTGGAGGGAGGCGGCCGGTACCCCGGATCGGAGTACAACTACACACAAAACACAAGTTTGGAAACTAACTAAAATAAGGGTCCACTTCAAACGGTCATAACTAGAGTTCTAGATAAGGGAATGCATAAATTCCAAGTCGAGGGGATAGCTTATCCTCTCACGGTTCCAACGAATGGTCACAAGCCCAAAACAAGCAAGTAACAAAGGAGATATGATCATTCTACGAAAAAGGGTCAGTGCAGTGAATTCCCAGCCGGCCACTAGACCGGCAGCCGGTCCTTCGGCCAGGAACACCATTCCACCCGAGAACAACAACACCATTTCTATCATTTTCAATTCTCCTAATTCACTTCTAATAATTATCAACAATCAATATTTATTATCAACAATCATCAAATAACCACAATCATAAATCATAACATGATTCCTAAGCTTCTAATCGTATTCTAAATACGATTTCTAACATAGAAAGCATGCAAAACACGTAAATGATACCGAGTAACCCTTCACCGTTACCTTTACGCGTCTTTAATCGATTACTAAGCCTTCCTAGTGGTCTCCACCTACAATTAGGTAATAAAAGATGAATATATTTCACCTTGAGAAAGACGGATAATTTAAAAAAGCGAGAAAGACGGTAATTTTATTACCAATACGGATAGAGGAAGGTAAGAGGGGAAGAATGAGACGAACTTACGTGAATTCCAATAAGAAACGAAGGAGATACGATGAATCTAAGCTTGGAAAGATTATGGAAGAAAGGATTTTGGGTTTCTTAGTGATGAAGTAAGTGGAATTGTGTTGAATGAATAAAATAGGTTAAGTGGTAGTATGATATGTATAAGGAAAAAGTCAACAAAAGTCAAAGACGGCTCAAAAGTCAAGAAAAGTCAAAGACGACGTAAAAGTCAAGAAAAGTCAAAGACGACTTAAAAGTCAAGAAAAGTCAAAGACGACTTAAAAGTCAAGAAAAGTCAAACTCGCCTTAAGACGGGATTCTCATGGAATCTCGCGGAAATTCCAAATACAAACTCGGAAATTCTAAATTCGACTCGGAACAATAAATTCTAAATTAAAACTTAAAATTACTGAAAAGTATCCGTAAAATATTTTCACTATAAAAATAGGGTACATTTCTGGGTGTTACACTTACAATTGCCAGGGTATTAACTTCTGGGATATGGATCTTAAGCCTTTTCATGCTGATAGTTTCAAGAGTATAATACATATTAAGAATGAGATACTTTGCAGGACTGGCTCAAAGGAGAATGCTCTTATTTTAATCAATTCCTGGATCATCAAAGGCAGGTTCAGCACTGCTGCTGCCTATGATTGGTTTAGGACTCCAAGGAGCAGCCTGGTTTGGGCTAGGGCTCTTCAGCATCAGAGTATCATCCCTAATCATGGCATCATTGCTTTCTTAGCTGCTCAAGCTAAGCTTGCAACTGTGGATAATCTTATAGGTAAAGGTTTCTATTTTGTCAATAGATGTGTCCTTTGTAAGGGTGCTTGTGAATCTCATCAACATCTGTTTTTTGAGTGTCCTTATGCACAGAACATATGGGAGGGAATGCTACATTGGATTGGGCATACTGAGGGGAGCACTGATTATGTACAGGAGCTATCTTGGTCCTCACTTAGAAGGAACAGAAGACATTGGAGAAATGCCTGGTATTGTAGTAGTATGGCTGCTGCAGTTTATCACATTTGGGCTGAAAGAAATATCAGAGTTTTTCATGGTTTTGAGAGTTCATATAGTCATGTTCTACATAAGTTGAAGATGGATGTTAGTATTAGAATGCTTAGCAAGGCCAAGCCTATTCACTATGATGTTATAGTGAACAATCTCAATAGGACTTAGTTTTTTTTTTTTACTTTGTCTTAGAGGCTATTATCTTGTATGATCTCTTGTATTTTTTTGTTTCTTTTTCTTGCCCAAGATGGAGGAATGAAAGGATGATGAATTTCTTGCAAAAAAAAAAAAAAAAAAAAAAATAATAATAATAATAATAACCGTAAAACTGAAAAACCTTAAAAAACCCAACGATAAGGAAAACAAAAACGCCATTTTTTATTAAAAACCAATATTACATAAATAAAATCAGATAATAATAATAATAATAATAATAATAATAATAATAATAATAATAATAATAATAATAATAATAATAATAATAATAATTGAAAATGTTATAATTGGAGTGCGATTTGCGTATTACGGATTAGGGCTCTTCTGCCCGTTGTTGCTGCGGTTGTCTGCTGCCCCTCCGGCCACCGCCCTCACTTAGGCCATCCAGACCTCACGTCGCCGGCTAAGGTGGGTTGTTGGTGGGTCGGTTTTGTTTAGAGGAAAAGGCGTGTGATTGGCGATAGGTGGTGCAGCCATTCTTGTCGCCTGCTGCTGCTAAAGTCGCCGTCATTGCGACCTACTGCCTCTCGTCGTCGGTTGTTGGTGGACGCTAGCCATAAACACCGTGTGTTCCGGTTGTGGTGAGGTTGTTTGTGTGTTTCATCGCGTCGGTTGTTGTGTAGGTGGTGTCTTGCTGTGCTGCTGGCTGCGTTGGGGGTTGCTGCGGTGGCGGGTTATGAGTCGGTGTGGGTTATGGGTCGCGGTGGTCTGCTGGCTGTAGCTGGTGTGGGCCGTGAGTTTCTGCCGTGCCATAGCTGTGCATGGGAAATATTAGGGTTTCCTTTATTATATTAGGTATTTTTCCATTTCTTTATCATGCCTGTTTTAGTACGGTTTCCTTGTCTTTTTTCTTGTATTCATGGGTGTCTGAATGGAGGTGGTAGGGGCCTTACTAAGGCTGCCTAGCAAAAGCATTTTCAGGATCGACATTGTCTTGACGGTGCTATGGGTCTTACGCGTCAAACTCTTACTGATAGTCTGACGGTTTTCTCTAATGCCGAGATTACTTTAAAGCGGATGGGGCTTTGGTTGTGTGGGGAGTGCTTTAAAACTCATACCTTTCGCTCTAGATGTCGGCATAGTCGGGGTGATATATTGTTATGCCTCCGGATTGTGGTGATGGTATCGTTAGCTTTATTATTCATGGCATCCCAAGACCTCCGGCTCCGTCTCCCTCGGTTCTTTCTTCTGATGATGGGGTTGAGCTTGTTCAGTAGTCTGTGTCTTCGCTTGATTGTTTATTATCTTTGGGCCTTCGCACCGTGAAATCTATTCCTCCTAAGTGTCGGCTTGGGTTTGCTCGGGTTTGAAGGGGGTTTTGGATGATGTGGCTGACTCTCTTGGTGACCTTTCCTGCTGGGTTCGTATGCTTGTGTTGCCTCTTTGTCTGCTTAAGACCTTCGCTCCTCGGAGTAATCTTGAGTGTAGGACTGCTATTAGGCGACAACGTTAGGAGGAGAGTATTACCAGGGCTATTCTCGCTTGGGGGGTGCCTGGAGGTGGTTTGCAGCTTTTGCGAGAGTGTTTTAATGAGGTTCCTCCCTCGTTTCATGTGGAAGAGGATCTGGATTTGAGTGAGCTTAACCTCCGCCAATGTCGGCGGAAGATTTGTGATGGCCACTATACTGCTGCTGTTAGGGTGCTTTCTTCCTCTGGCCTCGCCCCCTACTCTGATGCCACTTATGGGGCTTTGCGAGAGAAGCACCCAGTCGCCCAATCTCCTTCCTTGCCTCCTTTGCCTGGGGATCATTATTCTCTTGTTGCCTCTTCGGCTGTGGTTTTAGATATGATTCGTAGTTTCCCGCGTGGCACTTCTTGTGGGAGGGATGGGTTTCGTGCCCAACACCTTATGGACTGCTTGAGTGGCGCTGTTGTGGCTATCTCTGATGATCTGATCGCTTCTATTACTAGGGTGGTCAATCTTTTTATTGAGGGCAAATGTCCACGAGCTCTTGGTGAGTACATTGCCAGCGCTCTGCTCACGCCGCTTGTTAAACCTGGTGGTGGTGTTCGTCCTATTGCTGTTGGCACTATCTGGAGACGTCTTGTTTCTAAGGTAGGTACTTGTTTGGTTGGTCCTTCTTTGTGTTCTTATTTTGCTGGTCTTCTGTTTGGGGTTGGGGTGTCCGGTGGAGGAGAGGCTGTGTTGCATGCCTTGAATCGGTTCATTGAGGCTCGTGGTGGGGATGTAGGGCTTTCTATGTTGCTGGTTGATTTCCATAATGCTTTCAACCTTTTTGATCGTGTTACCATGCTTCTGGAGGTTCGCCGTCGTTGCCCGATTCTTTCCAGTTGGGTGGAGTTCTGTTACTCTCGTCCGGCCTGTCTTTTTTATGGGGAACTTTGTTTGTGGTCTTGTCAGGGAGTCCAGCAGGGTGATCCTTTGGGCCCCTTGCTTTTCGCTTTGGTTTTGCATCCCTTGGTGTGCAAGATACGGGACTCTTTTGATTTGAGTTTACAGGCTTGGTACTTGGATGATGGCACCATTGTTGGGGATAATTTGGAGGTTGGGAATGTGTTGGATTTGATTTTGGCAGATGGTCCTCAGTTTGGTCTCCATCTTAATGTCGCTAAGACTGAGGTTTTTTGGCCTACTGAGGATCCCCGGAGTCGACTTCCTGGTGTTTTCCCTCCTTCTATTGCCCGGCCTTTGCGTGGTGTCTCTGTTTTAGGTGGGCGTTTCAGTACTTGCCCTAGTTTTGGCAGTGAGCTTGTAGCGAAGAGAGTGACTAAGACCATCGAACATATGGATTTGGTTGCTAGGATTGAGGACCCGCAATGTGAGTTGCTTCTGCTTCGAGCTTGTACTGGTATTTCTAAGCTCTACTTTACCCTCCGTACATGTTCGCCGAGAGTCTTTGGGTCTGTCCATCTTCGTTTTGATGCAGCACTTCGTTCCTGCTTGGAACGCATTGTCACCGCGTCTAGGTCAGGTTGTGGGGATTGGCAGTGGCGCCTTGCCACTTTCCCTTTTCATCTTGGTGGGCTCGGTGTTTATGCTGCCGGGGATGTTTTGTACTATGCTACTGCAGAATCTGTTTACTCTTTCACACCGCATCAGCTTGCATTGTGGAAGTCCCAGCTTGGTGCTGTGGGAAATAACAGTTTACTTCCCCTATAAATATAGGGTTATAACAAAATTATATAATATGAATTGCGAGTCATAAATATGAAAACAATATAAAATATAGAGAAAACGAATTGAACCTTTGGTCCTAGCAAAAGGCCTAAGAACAGATATCAAAACAGATATCCTCCTAATCGTCTCACCCAAGATTGATCGAGAAATGCCCTTGTATTTGCTAGAAAAAAGAGTCTGTATCTTTTCTTTTGAGATGTGAAATTGATGATGAATAATTAGAGAGTTAGAATGAGTAAAACTCCTTCCCATATACTCCCTATCACACGGCACAAATAGGAGAAAAATAAGGGATATTTTTCTCTTATTTTGTTACTCATTTGACCGAAAAATCAAGGAGTAATCTAGACTCTTTTTCGGTTAAATTCGCTTCCATTTAATATAATGTTATACATATTATATTTGTCTAATATGTTGTCATACATTAATAAGGTCCATTACAACATTTTGCAGTGGATATATTAATATAATAATTATTATGACAATCGTATAATATATACTTCAATTTATAAATATCGCTATATTTATAATCCTGCTAATTAAATATAACGGTTTATCTTTAATTACGAATTAACATTTTAATTCGTTTAAGCTCACATTATATACTTCAAATAAATATAACATTTTATATTTAATTACGAATTACAGTTAATTCGTCTTAGCTAACATTATTTAATCGTTATTAAATAATTATATCATCATCACATTGACTAACCTTTAGTCAAAAAAAACCCCGACTAACCTTTCTAGTCATTTAATAAGGCATCAATATGATTATTTTCTCAAATAATCACATTCTCTCAATCCACCATCCTTTAGTGTGATTTAGGGACAGTTGATCACCCCCACAACGCCATCTGTATGACATAACTTCAAACTTATTTAGCAGCCAAAAAGTTATCGATAAACGAATCAACTGATTACAATACAAAGTATACCCTGTGGACCTACAGAGATTTATTTATGTTATTGCACTAACTATGGAGGACACTAGCTCCAACAGGTGCCCACTCCTCTGATTGGTTGCGTGCGGTTCCTATCTCTAGGTTAGGTCAGATTATGAACGGGAGGACTTACCGTAGTGTGCTGAGATATCGTCTGGGTGTTCCTTTATTCGTGGTATCTAGGCCTTCTCATGCTTGCTCTCGGGCTTTTGCTGATGATATTTATGGGGACCACGCTGTTTCTTGTATTGGCACTGTGGGTGTTCAGCATCGGCATAACCTCGTCCGTGACACCTTATTCGACATCTGCTATAGGTCTGTTATTTCTACGGGTAGGGAGGTGGATATCGGTTTAGTTAACGGACAGGGCGGCTCTCTTCGTCCTGCGGATTTGCTGCTCTATTCTTGGGACAGAGGATGTAACGTGTGTGTTGATTTGATTGGGTCCTCTCCCTTGACACAGACTGGGATGGCTGATTTTGTGCCGGGACGGGTTGTTACTGATGCTGCGCTGATGTGCATATTTTATATGCACATTTACACACTTATTCGCCCCCATTTCAGTCTTACTTATAGCTCATTTGAGCCGATTTCATGTCATATCCCTCGCCTATGCTACTTTGTTATGTTTTGTTCCTCAATTGCAGGTTTAGGACTTCTCGGGGTGCTTTTGGATGCATTTTGGATAGTTTGAAGGGAAATAGATTGAGTTCTAGATATGTGATTGAGGCGATTCAAAATGGATAAGATAGATCTCTTTCTTAGCTTCGGAATGAGACCAAGAACGCCAAAATCCGCCAAGTAACGAAGAAATGGCGGACGTTTTAAGTTCAGTGCGCGGTGCAGGAATTTAACACTACCACCGATCGGCAATGCCTACCTCCGATCGGCAGAGACATCCTGGGGGCCCTTTCCACTTCTTCCTAAGCCTTGTGGACACTTCATACAAGCCCACCTATCGGTGGGAGCCCACATCTACCTTGAACTATCAAATGAAGACCTATAGAGGACAACTTAAGCCCACACCTATCGTCAAGACCCATCCACCAATCGGTGGGAGCCTAGAGGGATGGTCCAACTACCTCTCTAATCCACGGGGGACGCTTTTTTGGGGAAGGGACTCGAGCTTATCGAAGCCCAAGCCACTAGGACGCGAGATCGGGCCCAAATCAGAGAAAACCTAACCCTATATGAAGGGGAAGTGAAGAGAGTGAGGAGGCATCTCTCCCTAGACGCAAGATCCCTTGTCACGGATCGAGTTTCCGCTCAAAAACTCCATTTTAGATTATTGTTTACATTTTAGTCGATTAGTTTTAAGTTTTCGTTCGTTTTTGTACTTCCGCCGATCGGGATACTCTTCTGCCGATCGACATAGCCTTGTATTCAGACCTATTTCAGGTTTCTTTGTTTCGCAGTTAGTTATTTCGTTCGTTTATTGTTTCCACATCGCTTTGCTATGATGTCTTATGCTAATACAGTAGTTCATATGCTTAGATATATCACCATGAGTAGCTAATCTGCATGCTAGGGCTAGGGTGAACTATTGTGGATCCGGGATTTGCGGGTTCCAATTAAACCGTTTATGCATCTGAACCTATGTTTGATTTAATTGTCGTTTGACTGACCTAGGACGCTAGGTTATCATTTGTTTAGTGTATTTCCCCTGAGACTGACCAAGTGATTGGGAAAATAGACCTGACACCAATCGGCATAGCCTTATACCGATCGGTAGACATATAGGATAGTGATTTCTGTGAGACCGAACCAGTTATCAGAATCGCTAGGGGTGGTTAGGAGGCCGAACAAGCAACTTTCTGACCCTTTAGGCTGTTTAGACCTTGGCTCGACCTATCCCGTTGATACATAGTGATCCCATTTCTGCCCTAGTTTTTCCTTCATCTTATTTTCGTACCCTTTATATTGCATTTTGATTATTGCTTTTGTTTGTTATCCCTCTTTCTCAACCTCTCAAACCATTAAAACCTGTTACTTGGCAGAACTGAACTTGACCCTAGATTTGATTAGATCGACCGCCTCCCTGTGATCGACCCGGACTTATCACTAGCTGCCCTAGTTAGTTTTAGTTTGGACTTATAAATATTGTTTGATAGCGGACTTAGAACGACACAAATCTCGCCTATCAAAATGGCGCCGCTGCCGGGGAGGCAATAGTCTCAAATTGAGTTTTAGGGTCTTTAGGTTCAGTTTTACTTCTACACCGATCGGCACACCCACTACACCGATCGGTGCCATTGTTTTCTGACTGTTTTCTCTAAGTTTTTATGCACAGGAGACGTTCTGGGATCCTACTTACATTCGATCCTGAACCAGAAAGGACCCTGCGCAAGAATCAAAGACTTGCAGAGAGTATTAGTGAGCAATTGTCATCATCTTCATCATCACCCGCATCCACACCACCTACATCACCACCAAGAAGAACCATGCCGAAGCTTTCGGATGAAGGGCTGCCTACGGCTGCTCAAGTTCCAACTGGGACTCTCAAGCCGAACCTCACAGCTACCAAGTTCAAAATAGATCCATCATTTTACAACTTGGTTCGAAAAGAGCAATTCGGAGGAGGGATGAATGAAGACCCGGCTAGTCACATCAACAAATTTTGCGACTTGTGCGCAATGATTATCGATGAGGGTGTGACCCAAGACCAAATAAAACGAATGATGTTCCCGCATTCTTTAAAGGACAAGGCTTCATCTTGGCTGCAAACTCTTAGTGTGACAGAGAGCAACGCGTGGGATACACTTGTGCTAGCTTTCTACAGGAAATTCTTCCCTCCGGAGCGTACCGCTAACCTTAGGATGCAAATCACTGGGTTCAGACAAAAGGTGAATGAGTCTCTATATGACGCATGGGAAAGATTCAAGGGCCTAGAAAGGCAATGCCCTCATCATGGGTTTACTAAGGGGTACATCGCCATGACTTTCTACAACTCCCTCAATACAGACTCAAGGAGGATATTAGACTCCGCAGCAAATGGGAGGTTTGACTCGGTGGAGGTTGATGAAGCTAGGAATGTGATTGAGCAAATGGCTAATCATAGCATATCGTATGTACAATCATCCTACACTAGTGTTGCAGCAGTGAGTGGTGAGACATTTTTCCAGGATAGCGTGACATCACAAATTGCAGATTTGTCAGCACAGCTAGCAAGTCTGAAGATGGACAACACACCACCGATCGGCACACCCCTCCCACCGATCGGCAGAGTGCAGTCCTCGCCATTGCCTATGATCTGTAATGCATGTGGGGTATATGGGCACACGATCTACACATGTCAGGGCACTCAAGAGCAGGTTGCTGCATTCCATAACTATCAGCAAAGCTCTCCTTATGGTCAGAGCTTTCAACAACCCTACAAGCAACCATATCAAGCTCAGTTTCATCAAGGCCCTCCACCGGGAAATACAAGCACCTCTAGTTCAGCCTATCAACATCCAAACAAGGCTGCATCCACATCGTCACCACAACCTTACAAGTCACCCACTTTTACCGACATGAATGATCTACGAAGCATGTTGCAAGGGGTTCTGAAAAGCCAAGAGCACCTTATTGCTCAAGTGGCTCAAGTGGCTAAAAGTGACCAAGAAAAGTCTAGCGCCATCAAGAATTTGGAGATTCAAATAGCCCAGCTGGCCGCCTCGCAAGCTCAAAGGCAACAAGGCCAATTGCCTCCACAACCCAACCACCCAACTCACACTCTTAATGCTATTCATCTTCGGAGTGGAGTTAGCTATGACAGTCTTTCCATGCCAAGGGTTGAAAAGAAGAAAATCAGAGACAAGGGTGAACCAGAATATGAAACAGAAACAAGCAGGGGCAAAAGTGGAGCATTACACCGATCGGTGGACCCCACCACCGATCGGCACGGGGGTCTAACAGGTGCTGGAGAGAGCTCTGGGGAAGGTCTGGAGAAGGACTTGATAGCTGGAAATGCTGGAACTGAGGTTAAGCTGCCATTCCCGAGGCGTCTCAAGCAGAAGTCCCCTTTCGAGGAACAATTTGGAAAATTTAAAGAGGTACTTGCTAAACTTAATATTACTATTCCATTTCTTGATCTAGTTTTACAAGTACCTTCTTACACCAAGTTCCTCAAAGACCTCTTGAACCGGAAGAAAGCATTGCCCCAGGTAGAGACAATTGCTCTCACAGAAAGGTGTAGTGCACCTCAATTGAGCAATTCTCCACCTAAACTAGGTGACCCCGGTAGTTTCAGCATCCCATGTACCATAGGCGCCCTTAATATAGATAATGCTTTATGTGACCTCGGCGCTAGTGTGAGTGTCCTACCCTTATCCTTAGCTATGAAGATGGGCTTGACCCAATTCAAGAGCTCGAATATGACAGTCCAAATGGCGGATAGGACCACTTCACGACCTTTGGGTTTACTTGAGGATGTCCCGGTTAAGATGGGTGGGTTTTACATACCGGTCGATTTCGTAGTGTTAGACATACCTGAAAATGCCGACATCCCTATCATCTTAGGGAGACCTTTTCTACACACTACAGGTGCTATAATTGATGTTGCTAAGAGGACCTTGACTTTTAAGGTGGGGGGTGAACTTCTAGTGTTTAAACCTTATGATACACCCCGCTCTCCCTTAGTTGTAAAGACCAATTCGATCATTAGAGACCAGAACCGGCCATTAAAGGACCCCACCTACCAGTTTGGAGACCTCACCTGTCAGTCTGCAGTACCCACCGATCGGCCTCACACCCTTGCCGATCGGCATCCACCCCCCACAGAGCTCCATGATCATCCCCTGCCCCAGATTGTTAGTTCTGACCTTCCCCTGTCTCCTGCTAGTGTTGATGCTATGAGTTCTGCCTGTTCTGTTAATGTTATATCTCCGTCTCACATCTTTGGAGACACCTTGGAGACTTTTCAACCTTTGGATGCAGGAATTTATGACTCACGTGATTGGCGAGGCCATCCGAGATCAACCGGGCACGGAGATTCGCCCCTTGCCGGTCTGCCGAGTGTACTATGGCCCAACCATCCTCCTGTGGATGCTCGTGCTGTTTGGAGGCCAAGAGAGGCCTGTGCTGATGACATTCCCTACACTTGATCCGAAGCTAAACAAGGTCGTGCGGGACCTAACTGAAACCAGCGCTTCCGGGAGGCAACCCGTTGTTATTTGCTTTTCGTTTTTGGAACAATCTTATTTCAGTTGTAATAGTTAGACAATTTTTGCTTTCGTTTTGAGACATTTTAAGACATTTGTGAGATGAGAGCGAGAGAGACATTTTTCCTCCTGTTTTGTAATGCTACAGGTAATGACGGAGCCGTCTAGCTGATGATAGCTCGGGATGGTGAGGACCTGTTCACCATTCACCGCCTTGCTTTGAACCGGTTTGGGGGAACTCTCACTCATTCTGTAAGTCTACCCTCTCCACTTTCACTCTCACCTGCATTCCCCATTCTCCTTTAACCACCTTTGCTCCGATTTTCGTCAATTGAGGACAATGACGAGTTTGGTTTGGGGGAGGGTTTTGGTTGTGTGCTTCATTCATATGTACTATAAGCAGTTGCATGTTCATACGTGAAAATAAAATTTTTTAGAACTGTTTATGTGTGTGTATTGGTTTGAGATGTGCAAAACGACGATGAAGATATATACACTTAGCTTAATTCATCTCAACTGTGGCCTAACTTATATGATATGACATATTGAGATTAGATTGGATTAACGAGTCTAACATGTCTAAATTGACTTGTTTGATGTGAATCTACTTTGTATCGAAATGCTTCTCAATGTCGTACTGTAATTCTTAACCTGTATACTCGTGCTTGATTCATAAGTGTGAATATTGACTCGTTGTAGTTTCCGAAGGTATGCACCCTAGGTCCGCGGACCGGGCATTCACTTAAATTTGAATCCACTTAGCCAAATTGCCTTGATTCGTCCCTTTAGATGTAGGATCCACTCTTTATTGACCACGTTTCACAAGACTATATTGACTACCTTGGTTACAACCTTACAAAGTATGAACTACATCGTAAAAACATCCTACCCAGACTGTAATGGTTGTGTATAGGAGAGTTATGTCACGAAAACGTGTCAAATGAAGAAAAGGGCCTGATTTTTGAAGTTTTTGAGCTGATACCTATCGGTGTGGCCTAGTACACCGATCGGTGAAGGTAGTATACCGATCGGCATCCCCCTGTTTTTGGCCTGTTTCAGTGTTATATGAATGTCTGGAGAATAATTCAGCTTCATAGCAAGTTATACAACAAGAATAGTGATCGAAAGTTGAGTTTCCAAACAATAAAGTGAAGTACTGAGATCTATTGTGAAGGTAGCAGTTCCAAAATGGTGCTATCAATACGTAAATGTGAATTCCTATTGTGTGAAGTGCAATTACCGAAGTTATGATAATGTCAAGAGATTCGAATTTTTGCCTATGATCGGTATTGGGTAATGTTATGGTCGTCTGGGTCTTTTCATTAGTGGTAGCGCAAC
>JAIUZE010073880.1:0-16458 GCA_022085475.1 Heliosperma pusillum
TTGGCAAGATGGAAAAGTGTACATTCATGCAGGAAGAGGTGCAGTTTTTGGGGTTCATTATTTCCAAAGAAGGAGTGGCTGTTGATCAAGACAAGGTAAAAGCCATAAGGGAGTGGCAGGTCCCCAAAACTATAACTGAAGTGAGGAGCTTCCATGGACTGGCTTCCTTCTACAGGAGGTTCATCAAAGGAGTCAGTTCCATCATGGCCCCCTTAACTGAGTGCATGAAGAAAGGAGAGTTTAGGTGGAATGACAAGGCTGAGAGGTCCTTCAATATCATCAAAGACCTCTTGTGTGAGGCTCCCATACTTGTTCTCCCTGATTTTAACAAACTATTTGAAGTGGAATGTGATGCTAGTGGTATAGGCATTGGTGCTGTCCTAATGCAAGCGCAAAAACCTGTGGCCTACTTTAGTGAGAAGCTGAGTGGTGCTAAGCTCAACTACTCCACCTATGACAAAGAGTTCTATGCCATAGTCAGAGCCTTGAACCATTGGGGTCACTACCTGAAGCCCAAACCCTTTGTGACCACCAGGCACTCAAGTACATCAATGGACAACATAAGTTGAATGCTAGGCATGCCAAGTGGGTGGAGTATTTGCAGTCCTTCTCATTCTCCAGTAAGTACATTGAGGGGAAGAACAATGTAGTGGCAGATGCTTTGTCAAGGAGAACCATGATGCTGACATACATGGAGCAAAGAGTGCTTGGGTTTGAGCACATGAAGGAGCTTTATAGGGAGGATCCTGATTTCAAAGAAGATTGGGTGGCAAGGCTGGAGGGCACCACTAAGAATGGGAGTAGATACTCAGAGCAGGAAGGATTCTTGTTCCTAGGGAACAAACTCTGTATACCAACGGGTCCTTATAGGGGGTTGTTAGTAAAAGAGGTTCACTCAAATGGTCTAGCTGGCCACTTTGGCATCCAGAAGACCTATGACATGCTGCAGGAACAATTCTATTGGCCAAGGATGTTGGGCGATGTTCAGGATGTGATAAGAAGGTGTAGTGCTTGCCAGAGGTCCAAGTCATTCTTTCAGGCTGGAGCATACACCCCCTTGCCAGTCCCAGACAAGCCTTGGGAGGATGTTAGTATGGACTTTATAGTGGCTCTTCCTAGAACTCAGAGGGGCAAAGACTCAGTCATGGTGGTTGTGGACAGGTTTAGTAAGATGGCACACTTTGTTGCTTGCAAGAAAACTGAAGATGCCATAGGAGTTGCAGACTTGTATTTCAAGGAGATTGTGAAGCTCCATGGAGTACCAAGAACCATATTATCTGACAGAGATACTAAGTTCATGAGTCACTTCTGGAGGACACTTTGGAAGCTTCTAAAGACAAGGCTCCTGTTCAGCACCTCTCATCATCCCCAAACTGATGGGCAGACAGAGGTAACAAACAAGACTCTGGGCAGGATTCTCAGATGTATCATTTCAAGGTCTTTAAAGGATTGGGATTTGCAGCTGGCACAGGCAGAATTTGCTTTCAACAGAGCCCCCTCCACCAGTACAGGTAAAAGTCCATTTGAAGTTGTTTATGGCACTAACCCCTTGATGCCAACAGAATTTGTACCAATGGCAAAGAAGGTGGTGCCCTATGATGCAAGGAACAGGGTAGAACAGATGATGCAGATACATGCTAAGGTGAAACAGCAAATTGAGAAGACTAATGAGATGTATAAAGCCAGAGCAAAGGGTCCAAAGAAATCCAAAGAGATCAAAGCAGGAGATCTAGTATGGTTGCACCTAAGGAAGGAGAGGTTTCCTGACAAAAGAAAGAACAAGCTAAGTCCAAGAGCAGAGGGTCCTTTTGAGGTCATGGAGAAGTTGGGGTCCAATGCATACAAGATTGACCTCCCAGGGGAGTATGGAGTACATGGAACATTCAATGTGGGTGATCTGAGCCCATACTATGGGGAGTCTGATGAGGAGAGCAGTGAGGATTTGAGGGCAAATCCTTTTCAAGAAGGAGAGTTTGAAACAGGAGTAGAACCCCATCAACACCAAGCCAAGCAAACAGCTAACCAGGATTGCACCATTGCAAACAAAGGGTCCCAACCAACCCCCTACCAGACAAGCAAGAGCCCTACACCAAAGGCCCCAGGAACAACACTCACCAAGCACCCCAATTACAGTCAAGAAGCAGCAACAAGTCCAGCAAACACAACCACAAGAAGGGTCACAAGAGCAGGGTCCAGTTTCCTGAAAAGCAGCCAAGACCAGCCAGAGTATAAATCAAATACCATGCAGTACGAGTCCAACCAGGGGCTCCATCTTCTTTTCCCTTAAAGTTGATGTCCTGAGCAAGAGAAAAGTCCAGGGAAAGTTTTCTAAATAAAGTCTAGAAGTCCATCTAAAACAGCCTAGAAGAGTGAAGGTCATATTGAGGAGTCAGCTAGCACCAAGGCCAATGTTTCTGTCCAGAACTCCTTATTTTTGTGTATGATCAACCTCAAGTGTAGTTAGTATGTTAGGAAGGTCTTATATGAAGCCTTTGTCAGCCAGACACAGCGAGAACAAGCCAAGCAAAGACTTCCCAAGACAGTTTGCAAACTTGCCATTTCTGGAAAGGGACAAACCTACTTTTGCAGTCTTTCTTTTCTCTGTTTGCAGTCTGTTTTTGTTGTCCTCATTAGCTGACTTTGTAGTTTTGTTTTCTCAGTAAGATGTAAGGCTTTTAAGCCCTTAGATGTCCTTGTTTTCAAGGGTCAGGATCTGTTGATTTGCCTATATAAGGCTTAAGTTGTAACCTAAGGAGGCAGAATTTGATTAATATAATTATGAACTTTGTTCAAAACAATCCTTCAGCAAAAGCTAAGTGTTGTAGCATTTCTTAGTGAAACTTGCGTGTGAACTAAGACTGCAGTGTTTAGAATTCATTACTTGTGTGTCTTGAGTCCTAACACAACCTTTGTCATCTATGCTTGTGTGCTAAGATACAAATTACTATCTGAATTGCCTGGCCTAGTGCAGGTTGTTGAGTCATTCCTGAGTGAGTTAGCTTGTATGTGAGAAGAGTGCTAGCCTGAGTCTATTTGACATTGATATCACTCTTTTCCTGAGAGGTTTCAGTTCAAAGGAGGACTGGGTGGCAAGGATGGAAGGCATTCCTAAGAGTGGAAGTAGATACTGGGAGCAGGAAGGGTTCTTGTTCCTAGGTAACAAGCTGTGTGTACCAAGGGGTCCTTACAGGGGGTTGCTAGTGAAGGAGGTACATTCAAATGGCCTAGCTGGTCACTTTGGAATCCAGAAAACTTATGACATGCTGCAGGAACAATTTTATTGGCCAAAGATGTTGGGAGATGTTCAGGATGTGATCAGGAGGTGCAGTGCTTGCCAGAAGTCCAAGTCATTCTTCCAGACTGGAGCCTACACCCCCTTACCAGTTCCAGATAAGCCTTGGGAGGATGTTAGCATGGATTTCATTGTAGCTCTTCCTAGGACCCAGAGGGTCAAGGACTCAGTCATGGTGGTTGTGGACAGATTTAGCAAAATGGCACATTTTGTTGCCTGCAAGAAGACTGAGGATGCCATGGGGGTTGCCGACCTATACTTCAAGGAGATTGTCAAACTCCATGGGGTACCAAGGACCATAGTATCTGACAGGGACTCTAAGTTCATGAGTCACTTCTGGAGGACACTTTGGAAGCGGCTAGGGACCAGGCTCCTATTCAGCACCTCCCACCACCCTCAAACTGATGGACAGACAGAGGTAACAAACAAGACATTGGGCAGGATCCTCAGATGTATCATCTCCAAGTCCTTGAAGGATTGGGATCTAAAGCTGGCTCAAGCAGAATGTGCATTCAACAGAGCCCCCTCTACCAGCACAGGTAAAAGCCCCTTTGAAGTTGTTTATGGCACTAACCCCTTGATGCCAACAGACCTTGTACCAGTAGCAAGGAAGGTGGTGCCCTATGATGCAAAGACCAGAGTGGAGCAGATGATGCAGATGCATACCAAGGTGAAACAACAAATTGAAAAGTCCAATAAAATGTATAAGTCCAGAGCAAGAGGTCCAAAGAAATCCAGAGAGTTCAAGGCAGGGGATCTAGTGTGGTTGCACCTAAGGAAGGAAAGGTTTCCTGACAAGAGGAAGAACAAGCTGAGTCCAAGAGCAGAGGGTCCCTTTGAGGTCATTGAGAAGTTGGGTACTAATGCTTACAAGATTGACCTCCCAGGAGAGTATGGAGTGCATGGTACATTCAACGTTGGTGATCTAAGCCCATATTATGGAGAATCTAATGATGACACTAGTGAGGATTTGAGGGCAAATCCTTTTCAGGAAGGAGAATTTGCAACAGGAGTTGAACCTCCAACCAGCCAGAACAATGTCACAGCAAGAACATGGAGCTTACCACCTACCCTACACCCAGGCAGGGGTCCCACAACAGAGACACCAAGCTGACTACCTCCCAAGCACCCACCCTTATGTCAAGAACCAGCAGGAACACCAACAAGAGCAGCCACAGCAAGACTAACCAGAGCAGGGTCAATCCTTCAGAAAACCAGCCAGAACACGTCCAGTAACCAGCCAATTCTCATGCAGCACGAGTCCAACCAAGGGCTCCAACTTCTTTTCCCCTTTAATTAAGGTCCTTAGCAACATAAAAGTCCAGGACAAGTTTTCCAAATAAGTTCTGGAAGTCCATCTAAAACAGCCTACCATATTGAAGATCATTTGAGGAAGTCTGCAGGAACAAGTCCAATTTAATCTATCCAAGACTCCTTACTGTTGTGTGATCAACTTAACCTAAATAAGAACGTTGGGAAGGTATCTAGCAGTCCCTCTCAACCCCCAAGAACAGCAGCAAACAGCCAGACAAAGAACCCCTAAGGAATTCAACAACATTACCATTTAAGGCAAGGGACAAGAGCACTTTTCAGCTTTGTTTTCTGTCAGTTGCAGTCTGTCATGGCTCGTCCTTATTAGCTGACTTTTTTTGCATTTCTTTATCAGTATTGTAAGGCTCTTAAAGCCCTTAGATTATATTATTTTCAAGGGTGGAGATCGTTTGTAATTGCCTATTTAAGGCCTGCTTGTAACCCTAAGGAAATCAGACTTGAATTAATATAAACCTGAACTTTGTTCATTTGCAATTCTTTAGCAAAGCTAAGTATTGTGGTAACTCTTAGTGAACTTGTGTGTGACCTAAGATTACAGTGTCTAAGAAGCATTACTTGTGTGTTTTGAGTCTTAAACACAACCTTTGCTACCTCTGCTTGTGTGCTAAGGTGCAAAGTCCTATCTGTTCTGCCTGGCCTAGTGCAGGTTTCTGAGTGAGTGAGTGTACGTGTGAGGGAGTGTTCACCCTGGCCCCTTGTAGCCTCTGAAAAGCTCTATTTTTGTAGAGGTTTCAGTTCACAATGGGTAATGAAGCAAGGAAGACTCATTGCTCACACAAGGAGTTACAATATAACTATGGGTAATAAAGCAAGGAAGACTCATTGTTCACACAAGGAGTTACAATGCAAACAATGGGTAATGAAGCAAAGGAGACTCATTTATCACACAAGGAGTTACAATGCAAACAACGGGTAATGAAGCAAGGTAGACTCATTGTTCAAACAAGGAGTTACAATGCAAACAATGGGTAATGAAGGAAGACTCACACAAGGACTTACAATGTAAGCAATGGGTAATAGAGCAAGGAAAACTCATTGTGCACACAATGAGTTACAATGCAAATCATGGGTAATGAAGCAAGGAAGACTCATTGTTCACACAAGGAGTTACAATGCAACAATCGGTAATGAAGCAAGGAAGACTCATTGTTGACCCAAGGAGTTACAATGCAAACAATGAGTAATGAATCAAGGAAGACTCATTATTCACACAAGGAGTTACAATGCAAATAACGGGTAATGAAGCAAGGAAGACTCATTGTTCAAACAAGAAGTTACAATGCAAACAATGGGTAACGAAGCAAGGAAGACTCATTGTTCACACAACGAGTTACAATGTAACAATGGGTAATGAAGCAAGGAAGACTCATTCTTCACATAACGAGTTACAATGTAACGATGGGTAATGAAGCAAGGGAGAGTCATTGTTCACACAAGGAGTTAAAATGCAAACAATGGGTAATGAAGCAAGGAAGACTCATTGTTCACACAACGAGTTTCAATGTAACAATGGGGAATGAAGAAAGGAAGACTCATTGTTCACACAAGGAGTTACAATGCAAACAATGGGTAATGAATCAAGGAAGACTCATTGCTCACACAAGGACTTACAATGTAACAATGGGTAATGAAGTAAGGAAGAGTCATTGTTCACACAAGGAGTTACAATGCAAACAATGGGTAATGAAGCAAGGAAGCCTCATTGTTAACACAAGGAATTACAATGCAACAATGGGTAATGAAGCAAGGATGACTCGTTGCTCACACAAGGAGTAACAATATAACAATGGGTAATGACGCGAGGAAGACTCATTGTTGACCCAATGAGTTACAATGCAAACAATGGGTAATGGAGCAAAGAAGACTCATTGTTCACACAAGGAGTTACAATGCAAACAATGGGTAATGAAGCAAGGAAGACTCATTGTTCACACAACAAGTTACAATGCAAACAATGGGTAATGAAGCAAGGAAGACTCATTGCTCACACAAGGAGTTACAATATAACAATGGGTAATAAAGCAAGAAAGACTTATTGTTCCCACAAGGAGTTACAATGCAACAATAGGTAATGAAGCAAGGAGACTCATTTTTCACACAAGAGGTTACAATGCAAACAACGGGTAATGAAGCAAGGTAGACTCATTGATCAAACAAGGAGTTACAATGCAAACAATAAGTAATGAAGGAAGACTCACACAAGGACTTACAATGTAAACAATGGGTAATAAAGCAAGGAAGACTCATTGTTCACACAATGATTTTACAATGCAAACAATGGGTAATGAAGCAAGGAAGATTCATTGTTCACATAAGGAGTTACAATGGAACAATGGGTAATGAAGCAAGGAAGACTCATTGTTGACCCAAGGAGTTACAATGCAAACAATGGGTAATGAAGCAAGGAAGACTCATTATTCACACAAGGAGTTACAATGCAAATAACGGGTAATGAAGCAAGGAAGACTCATTGTTCAAATAAGGAGTTACAATGCAAACAATGTTTAATGAAGCAAGGAAGACTCATTCTTCACACAAGGAGTAACAATGCAAACAATGGGTAATGAATCAAGGAAGACTCATTGCTCACACAACAAGTTACAATGCAAACAATGGGTAATGAAGCAAGGAAGACTCATTGCTCACACAAGGAGTTACAATATAACAATGGGTAATAAAGCAAGGAAGACTAATTGTTCACACAAGGAGTTACAATACAAACAATGGGTAATGAAGCAAAAGAGACTCATTTTTCACACAAGGAGTTACAATATAACAATGGGTAATGAAGCAAGGAAGACTCATTGTTGACCCAAGAAGTTACAATGCAAACAATGGGTAATGGAGCAAAGAAGACTCATTGTTCACACAAGGAGTTACAATGCAAACAATGGGTAATGAAGCAAGGAAGACTCATTGTTCACACAACAAGTTACAATGCAAACAATGGGTAATGAAGCAAGGAAGACTCATTGCTCACACAAGGAGTTACAATATAACAACTGGTAATGAAGCAAGGTAGACTCATTGTTCAAACAAGGAGTTACAATACAAACAATGGGTAATGAAGGAAGACTAACACAAGGACTTACAATGTAAACAATGGGTAATAAAGCAAGGAAGACTCTCTGTTCACACAATGAGTTACAATGCAAACAATGGGTAATGAAGCAAGGAAGACTCATTGTTCACACAAGGAGTTACAATGGAACAATGGGTAATGAAGCAAGGAAGACTCATTGTTGACCCAAGGAGTTACAATGCAAACAATGGGTAATGAAGCAAGGAAGACCCATTATTCACACAAGGAGTTACAAAGCAAATAACGGGTAATGAAGCAAGGAAGACTCATTGTTCAAATAAGGAGTTACAATGCAAACAATGGGCAATGAAGCAAGGAAGACTCATTGTTCACCCAAGGAGTTACAATGCAAAAAATGGGTAATGAAGCAAAGAAGACTCATTGTTCCCACATGGAGTTACAATGCAAACAATGGGTAATGAAGCAAGGAAGACTCATTGTTCACAAAAGGAGTTAAAATGCAAATAACGGGTAATGAAGCAAGGAAGACTCATTGTTCAAACAAGAAGTTACAATGAAAACAATGGGTAATGCAAGAAGACTCACACAAGGACTTACAATGTAAACAATTGGTAATAAAGCAAGGAAGACTTATTCTTCACACAAGGAGTTACAATGCAAACAATAGGTAATGAAGCAAGGAAGACTCATTGTTCACACAAGGAGTTACAATGCAACAAAGGGTAATGAAGCAAGGAAGACTCATTGTTCACACAAGGAGTTACAATGCAAACAATGGGTAACGAAGCAAGGAAGACTCATTGTTCACACAACGAGTTACAATGTAACAATGGGTAATGAAGCAAGGAAGACTCATTCTTCACATAACGAGTTACAATGTAACGATGGGTAATGAAGCAAGGAAGACTCATTGTTCACACAACGAGTTACAATGTAACAATGGATAATGAAGCAAGGAAGACTCATTCTTCATATAACGAGTTACAATGTAACAATGGGTAATGAAGCAAGGAAGAGTCATTGTTCACACAAGGAGTTAAAATGCAAACAATGGGTAATGAAGCAAGGAAGACTCATTGTTCACACAACGAGTTACAATGTAACAATGGGGAATGAAGCAAGGAAGACTCATTGTTCACACAAGGAGTTACAATGCAAACAATGGGTAATGAATCAAGGAAGACTCATTGCTCACACAAGGAGTTACAATCTAACAATGGGTAATGAAGTAAGGAAGAGTCATTGTTCACACAAGGAGTTACAATGCAAACAATGGGTAATGAAGCAAGGAAGCCTCATTGTTAACACAAGGAGTTACAATGCAACAATGGGTAATGAAGCAAGGAAGACTCGTTGCTCACACAAGGAGTTACAATATAACAATGGGTAATGAAGCAAGGAAGACTCATTGTTGACCCAAGAAGTTACAATGCAAACAATGGGTAATGGAGCAAAGAAGACTCATTGTTCACACAAGGAGTTACAATGCAAACAATGGGTAATGAAGCAAGGAAGACTAATTGTTCACACAACAAGTTACAATGCAAACAATGGGTAATAAAGCAAGGAAGACTCGTTGCTCACACAAGGAGTTACAATATAACAATGGGTAATAAAGCAAGGAAGACTCATTTTTCACACAAGGAGTTACAATGCAAACAACGGGTAATGAAGCAAGGTAGACTTATTGTTCAAACAAGGAGTTACAATGCAAACAATGGGTAATGAAGGAAGATTCACACAAGGCCTTACAATGTAAACAATGGGTAATAAAGCAAGGAAGACTCATTGTTCACACAATGAGTTACAATGCAAACAATGGGTAATGAAGCAAGGAAGACTCATTGTTCACACAAGGAGTTACAATGGAACAATGGGTAATGAAGCAGGAGACTTATTGTGACCCAAGGAGTTACAATGCAAAAACAATGGGTAATGAAGTCTTGCATGTGGATTATTATACGGGGTTGTGTTAGGAATTGGACCCTAGACTCCTATCTAGCACTGGATATGGATGTTAATCAACTCCCACAGCTCAACACAGGGAATCAAACAACAAACTAGACTAGTTAAGGCTCCTTACCACAGCCAAGCACAGGTAAGCAGACTTGAACTAAACAACAAGCAAAACACACCACAGTCTATGCACAGGGATATCTTAACTTGCCACAGACTTAGATCAACAACCACAGCCTAGCACAGGAAGTTATCTGGCCTGACTTTCAACCAAGACAATGCATAAGTTGGAAAGATTTTAGAAATGAGAACAATGCTCAGTTTTTTCATTCAATAATCAACTGCCTTGTACAAAAGAGCATGGGTCCTTATATAGGCCTCAATGCTTGATCTAATGCAACCCTAGAGGATCATCTAAGGGCCACGATTAGTTGCTGAAAGATAACAAAATACTGGCTACAAATACAGGCTGACAATACAAAAGAAAACAGACAAAATGCAGACATTTGACAATGACATGCTCCAGGTTGTGCTTGTTGCTTGGTGTTGGCTTGGAACTTGTGGACGAGGCTCATCAATGCTCCTTGACCTTCTTCTGCAGTAGTTCTAATAGTAGGGAAGACAAGGCAAGACTTTTGGAGATAGTCTTTCAGTTTTTAGCTAGAAATGGAAAGACTGCTTTATGCTTTATGCTTTGGGTAGGCTGTTTTGATTTGGATTTTTAGGGTAGTTGTGTTGTGTTTTGGAACTGGTTTCCTAGGACTTTTTTGGACCTAGGTGGGTAAGGTTTTAGCTGGGCTTGGTGGTAGCTGGTGGTTCAGAGTGTGGTGGTAGTTATGCCTTCCCCAAGTGACTGGTGTAGGCTGTTTTTGTGATTTTGTGGTGGGGTGTTTGTGGGCTTGTCTTTGGCTTGCTTGGCTCGTGTCTTGGCTCGTGTCCTGGCTCGTGTCCTGGCTCGTGTCCTGGCCAACATTGCTCAGCTTGCAGCTTCCCCTTTTGTTACCCATCCCTTGCCCCCAGATTGACCCTTGGATACCCATGTAGACCTCCCCTTGGTTACCAATGCTCACCCCTTGATCCCCCTTGGCCTGCCCCTTGTCCCTAGTGTTGAATTTTGCCCTGCCCTGTGCCCCAGCTCCTGCTGCATCCTCCCCTGGTTGAATTGGGCTTGTCCTCAAGCCTGTAGCCTCCTCATCTCCAGAATCCCCATAGTATGGACTGAGATCCCCTACATTGAAAGTGCCATGAACCCCATAGTCTCCTGGTAGAGCAACCTTGTATGCATTAGGACCAACACTTTCTATGATTTCAAATGGACCATCAGCTCTAGGCATGAGTTTGTTCTTCCTCCTAGCTGGGAACCTCTCCTTCCTCAGGTGGAGCCACACTAAATCCCCTGGCACAAACTCCTTCTTGGACCTAGGAACCTTGGACTGTTTCTTGTACCTCTCATTTGCCCGTTCTATTTGCTTTCTGACTGACTCATGAAGCTTCACCATCTGCTCAACCCTCCTCTTTGCATCAAAGTTCACTTCCTCCCTTGGTATGTTAGCTAATTCCAGTGGCATAAGTGGATTAATCCCATAGACAACCTCAAATGGAATGTGACCTGTGGCAGATGAGGGTGCTCTGTTGAAAGCAAACTCAGCATGAGCTAGCTTCAAGTCCCAATCCTTTAATGACTTGCTTACCAGACACCTCAAGATCCTCCCTAGAGTCTTGTTTGTGACCTCAGTTTGGCCATCAGTCCGAGGGTGGTGAGAGGTGCTGAACAAAAGCCTGGTCTTCAAGAGCCTCCATAGTGTTTTCCAGAAGTAACTCATGAACTTAACATCCCTGTCTGAGACTATTGACTTAGGAACCCCATGTAGTCTCACAATCTCCTTCAAGTATAGCTCAGCAACCCTTGCAGCATCCTCAGTCTTCTTGCAAGCCACAAAGTGAGCCATCTTGCTAAACCTGTCAACAACAACCATTACAGAATTCTTACCTCTTTGTGTTCTGGGTAGTGCAACAATAAAGTCCATGCTCACATCCTCCCAAGGTCTGTTTGGCACTGGTAGTGGAGTGTAAGGTCCAGTCTGGAAAGAGCTCTTGGCTTGTTGACATGTGGAGCACCTCCTGAGGACAACCCGAACATCCCCTATCATCCTGGGCCAATAGAATTGATCCTGCAGTATTTCAAGTGTCTTTTGAACCCCAAAGTGTCCCCCTAGTCCTCCTGAGTGTACTTCCCTGATGAGTAGGTCCCTGTAAGAACCCCTTGGGATGCATAGCTTGTTTCCTTGGAACAAGAACCCCTCATGCAGCATGTACTTCCCCCCTTGAGTCCTTCCTCCTCCAGTTTGTGTGATCCATTCCTCAGCAAAGTCAGGGTCCTCCTTGTACAATTCTTTCAGAAATTCAAACCCCAACACCCTTTGCTCCATGACTGCTAACAAAGAATGCCTCCTTGACAGTGCATCTGCAACAACATTCTGTTTCCCCTCCTTATACTTACTAGAGAATGTAAAGGATTGTAGAAACTCTACCCACTTGGCATGCCTGTGATTCAGCTTGTGTTGGCCACTGATATACTTCAATGCCTCATGATCTGAGTGCAGAACAAAAGGCTTTGGCTTCAAGTAGTGCCCCCAATGCATGACTGCTCTGATGATGGCATAGAATTCCTTATCATAAGTGGAGTACTTGAGCTTGGCACCATTCAGTTTCTCACTGAAATAATCAACTGGCTTTTGCCCTTGTATCAACACTGCCCCAATGCCAACCTCACTAGCATCACACTCCACCTCAAACAGCTGATCAAAGTCAGGTAGTTTAAGGATTGGAGTCTCACACATCAACCTCTTGATCCTCTCAAAGGATTGTTGGGCCTCCTCAGTCCACTGGAACTGAACTGAAGTTCTTGATGAACCTCCTATAGAATGAAGCCAACCCATGGAACCCCCTTACCTCAGTGATGGTTTTAGGTGTAGGCCATGTTTGTATGGCTGCAACTTTCTCCTGATCAACTGAGATTCCTCTTCCTGACACAATGTACCCTAGAAATGCAACCTCCTCAACCATGAAGGTACACTTCTCTAGCTTCCCATACAGCTTCTGCTCCTTTAAGATACCAAAGATTGTTTCAAGGTGCCTGAGATGTTCCCCTCTGCTGCTACTATACACTAGGATGTCATCAAAGTAAACCACAGCAAACCTGCCCAAACAAGGCCTCAACACTTCTGTCATAAGTCTCATGAAGGTGCTTGGTGCATTGGATAATCCAAATGGCATGACAAGCCATTCATACAGACCATGTTTTGTCTTGAATGCAGTCTTCCATTCATCCCCCTCTCTGAGCCTCACCTGATGGTAACCCTGCCTTAGATCAATCTTAGAAAAGACCTGAGCTCCACTGAGCTCATCAAGCATGTCATCTAGCCTTGGAATGGGGAACCTATACTTGACTGTAATGTTGTTGATTGCCCTGCTGTCAGTGCACATCCTCCAGGTGCCATCCTTCTTAGGCACTAGTAGAGCAGGTACAGCACAAGGGCTTAGGGACTCACTCACAAACCCTTTGCTCATAAGCTCCTCAATTTGCTTCTGCAACTCCTTGGTGGCAGTTGGGTCACTTCTGTAGGCTGGCCTGTTTGGCAGCACAGAACCTGGGACCAAATCAATGTGGTGCTCAATCCCTCTTAGGGGTGGTAGTCCATCTGGTAATTCTCTTGGAAAGACCTCCTTGTATCTCAAGATCAAAGGTTCAACCTCTGCTGGCAACTTGGAACCTTCCCCTTCTGTTACTTCCTTAGATAGCAAGATGATCACAGGTGGTTCTTGCTTCATCTCCTTGATCATAGCTGCCTCTGATAAAAACAACACCCCATTGACCTCCTCTGGCACATTGGGACTCCCATAATTCCTCTGGTTGGGTGGTAGAGGTGTCAAAGTTACCTTCTTTCCCCCATGCCTGAAACTGTAGGTGTTATCCCTCCCCTGATGAGTGGTGTTCCTATCAAACTCCCAAGGCCTCCCTAGTAGTAGGTGACATGCATCCATTGGTACTACATCACACAACACTTCATCTTGGTATACCTTCCCAATAGAGAATGGGACCAGGCATTGCCTATCAACCCTCACCTCAGCCCCCTTGTTTAGCCATCTCAGTTTGTAGGGGTGTGGATGCTCTTGAGTAATCAGACTTAGCTTGTTCACTAGGGTGATGGAAGCCACATTGGTACAACTCCCCCCATCAATGATCAAGTTGCAGACCCCCTCTTGAATGGTGCATCTGCTTCTGAATATCAAGGACCTCTGGTCATCCTCCAATGGAGTATGTTGAGAGTGCATGACCCTCCATAGGACCAAGTTATGGCCTGTGTCAGGATGAGCCATGACCAAGTCCTGCATTGGTTCCTCCTCAGCTGTCACTACCTCTAACACCATGCCGTCATCAACCTCATACTCAACTAATCCCTCCTTCTCCCACTCTTCTACCTCCATAAGTGTCATGGTTCTCTTAGAAGGACAGTCCTTCCTAAAGTGACCATAACCTTGGCATTGGAAACATCTGATTTTGTTCTCAGTTGGGGTGGGGTTGGGTTTAGAGCCCACAACTCCTTTTCCTTTGTCTGTGGTTGATTGGCTGGTTGTCTTAGGGGTCTCTCCCATCCTAATACCACTGTAAGGTTTGTATGCAGGTCTAGTAACAGGCTTAGGTAGAGTTGGTTTGGTTTTCCCCATTTTTTCAACCCTTAAAGCTAGGTTGACAACATCATCATAGGACCACAAAGGTTGCATCCTTACTCTGGCAGCAATGCTCCTATCTAGACCATCTAAGAATCTGGCAATCCTTTGCTCAGGTTTCTCATTGACCTCACACTGGAGAGTCAATTGCTCAAAGTCTCTTAGGTAAGCCTCTACAGACCTCTCTTCTTGTTTCAGTTTGGATAGTTTAATGAACAGATCTTGGGTGTAGTCTTTAGTGACAAATTTGTTTAGCATCTTCTTTTCCAGTTTTGACCAAGACCTAAGAGGTTCCTTACCCTCCTTAATCCTTTGGTGCTTTAAGTTGTCAAACCATAGGGATGCATACCCTTTCAATCTTAGCACAGCAACGTTAAAAGACTTAATATCAGAGTAACTTTTGTATTCAAATACCTTCTCAACATCCCTAATCCATTCTAATAGATCATCAGGGTTTAAACTACCAGAGAATTCAGGAATTTCTACCTTGAGATGCTTGTCAGTGTGCTCTGGAATCTCCTCATAAGTTCTGTTGCTTCCTTCTGAGTCTGACCCTTCTTCCTCCTGCAGGGGATGTCCTCTTCCCATGCCCATGTGGCCACGACCTCTGCCTCTGCCTCTAGGGGGTGGTCTTCCCCTCAGTGGAGGAGCAATGTTCTCCATGACAGTGTTCAAGGCAGCCAACACTACATTGACAGTGCCTGCTAGCTGATCCACCTTGCCTTCAATACCTGCAAGTCTCTATTCACTCATTGGGTTATTTTTTGTGTTTTTGTTGTAGTTAGGATAACAATGGCCTCACAACCAAAGCTCTGATGCCAGAATTGAAGTGATATTATAGGGGTGTGTTAGGAATTGGACCCTAGACTCCTATCTAGCACTGGATATGGATGTTACTCAACTCCCACAGCTCAACACAGGGAATCAAACAACAAACTAGACTAGCTAAGACTCCTTACCACAGCCAAGCACAGGTAAGCAGGCTTGAACTAAACAGCAAGCAAACACCCCACAGTCTATGCACAGGGATATCTAACTTGCCACAGACTTAGATCAACAACCACAGCCTAGCACAGGAAGTTATCTGGCCTGACTTTCAACCAAGACAATGCATAAGTTGGAAAGATTTTAGAAATGAGAACAATGCTCAGTTTTTTTTCATTCAATAATCAACTGCCTTGTACAAAAGAGCATGGGTCCTTATATAGGCCTCAATGCTTGATCTGATTACAACCCTAGAGGATCATCTAAGGGCCAAGATTAACTATTAAAAGATGACAAAATACTGGCTAGAAATACAGACTGCTAATGCCAAAAGAAAAACAATAAAACAGACAAAATGCAGATATTTGACAATGACATGCTCCAGGTTGTGTTTGTTGCTGGGTGTTGGCTTGGAACTTGTGGACGAGGCTCATCAATGCTCCTTGACCTTCTTCTGCAGTAGTTCTACTAGTAGGGAAGACAAGGAAAGACTTTTGGAGATAGTCTTTCAGTTTTTAGCTAGAAATGGAAAGACTGCTTTATGCTTTATGCTTTGGGTAGGCTGTTTTGATTTGGATTTTTAGGGTAGTTGTGTTGTGTTTTGGAACTGGTTCCCTAGGACTTTTTTTGACCTAGGTGGGTAAGGTTTTAGCTGGGCTTGGTGGTAGCTGGTGGTTCAGAGTGTGGTGGTAGTTATGCCTTCCCCAAGTGACTGGTGTAGGCTGTTTTTGTGATATTGTGGTGGGGTGTTGGTGGGCTTGTCTTTGGCTTGCTTGGCTCGTGTCTTGGCTCGTGTCCTGGCTCGTGTCCTGGACAACATTGCTCAGCTTGCAGCTTCCCCTTTTGTTACCCATCCCTTGCCCCCAGATTGACCCTTGGATACCCATGTAGACCTCCCCTTGGTTACCAATGCTCACCCCTTGATCCCCCTTGGCCTGCCCCTTGTCCCTAGTGTTGAATTCTGCCCTGCCCTGTGCCCCAGCTCCTGCTGCAGAAGCAAGGAAGACCCATTATTCACACAAGGAGTTACAATGCAAATAACGGGTAATGAAGCAAGGAAGACTCATTGTTCAAATAAGGAGTTACAATGCAAACAATGCGTAATGAAGCAAGGAAGACT
>JAIUZE010073881.1:0-19479 GCA_022085475.1 Heliosperma pusillum
CACCAAGCCGAGACACAAAAGCTATCAAGCAGTGAACTCCATATGCTCGTTAAAGATAGTACGGCCTATCAATGTCATGGTCCAATATACTCATTTAGAATTAGTATGGTCAAGACGCCATATACTCATAATTCTCTATGGTTACTTATTCAACACGACACCAACAATATAATTAAACAGTCACGGGAAAAACTTCCTATCATGTGACTAATTGCATAGAAATCATATTCAAATATCATATCGCCTCATATCTACTAAGGCTCATTCATTCATTCATTAAATAAAACCTTACCTGAAGACAAATCCCCGACCCGAGTCCCGCGACGGGTCATCAGTCAAAACGTGGCTGACTAGATCTTAGTTTGACCAAACCCGTTTGGCCAAACCGGCTAGAAACAGAGTCTTAGCCATCGAGGCTTGAACATAAGAATATCACATTCATTTCATGTTATTTCATTCTATTTCTAACATGTGAATTTATTAATTCTTACCAAAAAACCCGCTTGACTTACATGATATCATATCAAATTAAACTAAAATATCGTATTATGATTTCTAACATGTGAGAAATAATAATATAATGAAAAGCTTTTAATTAAATAATTTACTTACTAAAATTTCCCACTTGCTAAAAATTACAAAACACGATAAAATGACAATAACTCAAAAACCGTCACAAATCCCAAAGAGGGACCCACGGGCTGCTTTGGCCGAACCCAACATGGGCCT
Organism: Heliosperma pusillum; assembly: GCA_022085475.1. NCBI lineage: Eukaryota > Viridiplantae > Streptophyta > Magnoliopsida > Caryophyllales > Caryophyllaceae > Heliosperma > Heliosperma pusillum. The sequence goes on from JAIUZE010073881.1 coordinate 730, forward strand.
GGATGGGCCCACGGCTATTTTGGGCCTGATTTGGCTGTTTTGGGTTTTTATTCGATTTTACTAAAAACCGTTTCCTAATATTTCCCGCATGCTTAACATATTTAAAACTTGTCAAAACAACAACCAAACAATCAAACATCGACACAACTCAAAGACTAAAACCCGGACCCACCATGGACCAACCTAGACCGGGTCTGAACCGGCCTGGACCGGCTGGTTTGGTCCGGTTCACAGCCACCCATTTCCGGCCACCACCATCATTCACACCAAATTAATTCTAACATGTTTTAATTAACCAACAACCATTTTAACAACCAATTTAACCATCCATCATACAAAAATCATTATTATGAAAAATCATCCAAATTCATCAAGAACAACCAACATGTTATAATTTCATAAAACACAATAATAACTACTACTTAACATGTTACTAACTAAAAATCCTTAAATCATAATAACATGAACCAAAACAAAAGATGAACCAAAAATAAAGAAACCCAAAACAAAAGATTTGTACATAATTCGTCGAGTAAATCGGAATTGTTACCTTAGCTAGCAAAATCCAGTAGCACCAAAAAAATAAGAACTAAGAAAATAAGAAACCCGTCTTCTAATCTTCTCCTAAAATATACGAGTCACCAAACTCGTCTTCAAAATCTTCCCCTATAAGAAATGACAAGAACAACATGATTAGAATTTAAACTTGATTTTCCATAATTAAATTTGAAAACGATTTTGACGGAATTGAAAATAAACCGTACTAGAAGATGGAGAGCGAAGAGGAGATTCTAGAAATATAAGTTAGGACGGATTTAATTAAGAAATGAAGGTTTTATGATGATTTTGCTCAGGAACGACGAAGAACGGATGAAGAACACGAAGAACGCTCAAGAACGATTAAAGAAAGTGATAATTAGATCTTAATTTGATTTATTGTAAAATGAAAAGTTGTTGGTGAGTAATGAAAAGAAAGAAAATATGAAGGCTTAAGAGGGGAAAAAGAGACGTGAGAAAAGAAGAGAAATCGGGTCTGTTTTTAAGCGATTGCGGAATTTAAGTTGACAGACCGATAAAGTTACAAATATCTTAGATATTTTTATTAGTTTAATCATATTAATTAAAAGATCTAATATGAGTGGAAAAAAGTGACATGGGGCGTATGACTCATGTCAAAGTCGGGTTTCGGGACTTAAGTTGACCCGGGAATAGTTAAATGACGTTTGGGGTTAAATCATAAAACCTTATTATAAATTCCGAATAAATTCAAAATAATTTTATTAAATTATCATAAATTCTAATAAATCTAAATAAAAATAAATTAAAAATATTAATTTTTTTAAATAAAATTTCGGTCTTCAAAATTACAAGGCGAGTCGGGAAAAAGTCAACGAAAGTCAAAGTTGACTGAAAAGTCAAGAAAAGTCAAAGATGACTTAAAAGTCAAGAAAAGTTTATGACGACTTAAAAGTTAAGAAAAGTCAATGACGACATTAAAAAGTCAAGAAAAAGTCAAAGACGACTTAAAAGTCAAGAAAAGTCAAAGATGACTAAAAACGGGATTTTCATGAAATCTCTCAGAAATTCCAAATACGAACTCGGAATTTCAAAATACGACTCGAAACACAAATTCCTATTTTAAAAACTTAAGTCTGCTGAAAAGTGTTAGTAAATATTTTTACTAGAAAAATTGGGTACTTTTCGGGTTGTTACAACTACTAACAACATATAATAATATATATCTACTACTAACAACATATATCTACTACTAACATCTGAACATACTAACAATTATATATACTAACATAATCAAATTTCAATCAATACCAAAGTATATTGCAAATTTACTAAAGGAAGATAATGGATGCCTTACTCATTGATTCAAACAACGTATAAATACAAGGTTAGTATCCTGTAATTTAGGAACTAAATAACTACTAGCTACAAATAGGCAGTAAGATAATACAAACTAGGCTAGTAAATCAAAACTAATCAAACGTAATATTAGCAAATAATTTACATATATTTACTAATATTCTATCACACCCCCGCAGTCGAAACGGGAGGATAACGAACATTTAGACTGTCTCAAAAATCATCAAAAAAAGTACCAAAGGAAGACCCTTGGTAAAGATGTCAGCAATCTGATATCGAGATGAAATATGATGCACTCGGACTTCGCCTCTTTCAACCTTTTCACGCACAAAATGAATGTCCATCTCAATGTGTTTTGTACGTTGGTGTTGAACCGGATTTCCAGAGAGATATATAGCACTCACGTTGTCACAATAAACGAGGGTAGTTGTGTGCATCGGAACATGGAGCTCGACCAAGAGATTACGGAGCCAACATGATTCGGCCACAACATTGGCAACTCCACGATACTCGGCCTCAGCACTAGATCGTGACAATGTGGGTTGGCGTTTAAAGGCCCATGAGATTAAATTGTCCCCTAAATAAACACAATAGCTAGATGTCGACCGTCTCGTATCCGGACATCCACCCCAATCCGCGTCAGTATAGGTTGTGAGTTGATTAGTAAGTGACTTACGAAACCATAAACCACGAGTAAGACTGCCTTGAAGATAGCGAATTATCCGTTTTAAAGCGGCCATGTGACATTCCATGGGATGATGTATAAACAAGCACACTTGTTGAACGACATAAGAAATATCCGGTCTCGTAAAAGTAAGATATTGCAGAGCACCAGCAAGACTTCTATATTGAGTAGGGTCCGAATAAGGGGTGGTGGAAGAGGAGGCACTAAGTTTAGGCTTTGTATCGACCGGGGTAGCAGCTGGTTTACAACTTGACATACCAGCACGATCAATAATTGATTCAGCATACTTAGATTGTGAAAGAAACATATTTGTTTTATCACGTGTGACAGCAATCCCGAGGAAAAACCTCAATGGACCGAGGTCCTTCATGGCGAATTCCGATTTTAGTTTGCCCATGATATTAGCCCGAAGCGATTCACTGGAGCATGTGAGAATGATATCGTCGACATACAATAATAGGTAAGCCAAATCCGTACCTTGTCGAAGAATAAACAATGAATGGTCCACTTTGCTATGTATGAAACCGATCTGAGCAATGCAATCGGCAAATCGTTTGTACCAAGCACGGGGCGCTTGCTTAAGGCCATAGAGCGATTTCTTAAGCAAGCACACATGATTAGGCCGCTGTTGATCACGGTATCCGAGGGGTTGGTACATGTAGACAGTTTCATTCAAGGTGCCATGTAAAAAAGCATTTTTGACGTCAAGTTGGTTAATTGGCCAGCAGCGTGATAAAGCAAGACTGAGAACTGTTCGGATAGTAGCGGGTTTTACCACGGGACTAAAAGTTTCTCCACAATCTACTCCAACTTGCTGCGTTTTTCCGTCACCTACAAGACGTGCCTTATACCTTTCAAAGGAACCGTCAGAATGAAATTTATGCCGAAAAATCCACATAGAACGGATGACATTAACATTGGGGGGACGCGGAACCAAGTCCCACGTCTTATTGTCAATAAGAGCATTATACTCGTCGTCCATAGCCAATTTCCAATTCGGGTCATGAATAGCATACACGGGATTACGGGGAATTGGGGAAATCGTGGCAGCGGTATTCAGGTTGAATTCCTCATCGGGTCTATTGTAGTTTGGGTTTGGCTTGACAATTCCTCGGTCAGCTCGAGTAGTGGGTTTAGAGACTTGGTGAGGCTGAGGTGTGACTGGGATGGTGACAGCAGGGGAAATGACGGGTTGAGTGTCTGACACAGGCGAGGTGTTGGACACGGGTGAGACGTCATTCGTGGCTGTAACAACAGTGCCAGTAGCAGGGGCAGCGGGGGTAAGGGTGGGCTGATCTTGTGGGTTATTAGGCATAGGGGGTGGGGGTGGGTCAGGTGGCGTAGGACATACGGAGAGACCTCATCACATAAAAAATCATAGTCGGTCACAGCGGGGCGAGACAATGTAGAGAACGGAAAAATGGACTCATCAAAGATAACATGTCTACTAATGAAAATTTTATTAGAAGACAGATCAAAACACTTATAACCTCTATGATTGTTAGGGTAGCCGAGAAAACCACAAGGAGTGGAGCGGGGTTGCAATTTATGTATCGTAGTAGACGGCACAAGAGGATAGCATAAGCAACCAAACACACGAAGGTGACAATAAAGAGGGACTCGATTAAAGAGAATTGTTACCGGAGTTTCGAAAGAAATTGGTTTGCTTGGTAAAATGTTCAAAAGATATGTGGCCAGATCTAATGCGTGGTGTAAATATGAGACGGGTATGGCTGCGTGAAATAAAAGAGTACGAACCATGTTATTAATGGAACGAATTTTACGCTCGGCTTTACCATTTTGTGACGAAGTGTGTGGACACAAAAGGCGAAAACATAGCCCTTGAGTTGCACAAAAATCACGAAATAAGCCATTGATAAACTCCGTGCCATTATCACATTGTAACGTTTTTATTTTACGCTCAAATTGTGTGTGAATATAAGAATGAAATTTGAATAATATGGAACTAACATGGCTCTTTTTAGCAATGGGAAAAGTCCATAAAAAATTACTAAAATCATCCAAAATTAGCAAATAATATTTATGACCCGATGAACTAAGAACTGGAGAAGTCCAAAGATCGCAATGAATGATATCAAATGGCATAAAAGTATGCGTAGTAGAATGAGCAAAAGGCAAACGAACATGTTTTCCAAGCGAACAAGATTGACATACATAGTTGCTATAATTCAACTTACAATCAATCAACTTATTTTTCTTAAGAAATGACATAACAGGATCCCCGGGGTGACCGAGTCGAGCATGCCACGAGTAGGAAGGAAAAGCGGCAAAATCAGAATGTTGTGTGGCAGAAATTTGGTAGACATCGCCCCGACTATCACATCTCATGAGAAGATTCCCCGTCCGTAAGTCCTTCACACAAAATCCAAACGGGTCAAATTCGACAGTGACTTTGTTATCTGTTGTAAATTTTCTAACGGACAATAAGTTTTTGACTATATTTGGTGCATAAAGTACGTTTTTAAGGATGAAAGGGGGATGTGGTTTGGGTAGGGTAGCATGTCCATGACCTTTAATTGCAATAGAATGACCATTTCAAACAACTATACCATTAGGAAAGCTCGAATTAATAAAAGACGTGAGATTACCTTGATTAGATGTCATGTGCGAGGTTGCACCCGTGTCCATAACCCATGGCTCAGGAGGAGTAAGACCCAAAGTATACATTGCTGCCTCAATTTCCGTCTGAGTTGGAGCCGTACCTGTTGCTGTGTATGCTTGAGCACCTGGTCTCGAGCCCAAAATCCCTGCTTGGGGGCGAAATTGCTGCTGCCTTCCCCACTGTCCCGTGGGGTACGGACAAGGTGGATACCCCCACGGACCAGTAGGCGATGGCCAACCGCCATAAAAGGGAGCAGATGGCGTGGCAGGAGAAGTAACCGGTGATGAAACAGGGGAAGTCGATTGTTGTTTCGACCCCTTGCCTCCTTTGTGACCACCGTGTTTCTTCTTCCCGCCGTTGTTTCGACCACCTTTCCCATTCCCTGGCGTAGCATGCTTTCCCGACGAACTGCCACCATCACTATCAATCGACGCCTTCGCATAGAGGGCGGATGTAACAGACTGTTTCCCAAGCCCTGCTTCCTCGAGTGTGAGCATTGAGCGAGCTTTGAAAAAGTCAGGAAGAGGATCACGTTGGCGAATAATGGACCCAACGTTGCTATAGGCCTCAGTCAAACCCGAGACCAGTTGAAGGACGAGGCGGCTATTATTGACCGGAGCACCTACGTTCTTCAGTTGATCGGCCAATGATTTCAATCTTTGGCAATAGGCAGAGGCATTCGGAAAATCACCCATATTGACGTGTGAAAATTCCTGATCCAATGTCACGGCACGAGAATTACGATTATCTTGGAAAAGAGCGGCAGGGCGATCCCACGTTTGTATTGCGGTGGTGTCAGCCTCGACGATCATCTCCAAGATCTCGGTTGTGACTGTGGAATAAATCCACTGGAGAACCGTGGCGTCTAGGGTTTCCCACAATTCCTTCTCATCAGCAGTAGTAGGCGGCTTTGGCAGGCCGTTCTTAGGGGTGATGATGTGATGGAGAACGCAATTTGATTTCGCGAGATTTGTGAAGAGCGCAACCCATAGCGGGTATTGATTGTTGTCCATACCCAAAGTGACGGTGATGTGGTTCCGGATGGAATTGACAGCAAGGGCAGGGTGGAAAGCCTGCTTTGCTACTGTGTCATTAACCATCGTGAGTTTGACGAGAGGTCGGAGAAGAGAAGAAGAAGACGATTAGGTTGTAGGAGCGGAAGCGATTTTTGAATCGTAACCTAGTCTTGATACCATAAAGGAAGATAATGGATGCCTTATTCATTGATTCAAACAACGTATAAATACAAGGTTAGTATCCTGTAATTTAGGAACTAAATAACTACTAGCTACAAATAGGCAGTAGGATAATTACAAACTAGGCTAGTAAATCAAAACTAATCAAACGTAATATTAGCAAATAATTTACATATATTTACTAATATTCTATCATTTACTACCCAAATATACACATACATCATATACCCAACTTCAACATCTAATCAACTTAAAAAAAAACCCCAATTTAACCTAACCTAACCCTAAGTTAAACAACTCTAAATTACATTCAAATAACAACAAATAATCAAATCCTAACATAAAAATAAGGGTAAAAACAAACATAAACACAATTAAAACAACTAAAAACACAAGAATTAAGAGAAAATCATACCTTTATCAAATTAATAGATAAGAGAAGGTGATTGTTGAGAAAGGAGGGGATGGCGGCGTCGGCAACAGGCGGCGGTCGGCGAGCGGCGGTAGGTGGGGGGAAGGGGTGGGGTCGTCGGATTTGGGGAAGGGGTTAGAGTGAGAGTGAGTGTTAGATAGTATGATAATAGAATGAGTGAGTAGTCGTCTTTTTTTTTACATATCTCGTAGCGTACCGACCGATTAGTCAGTCGGTCGGTAATAAAGGCCAATCGGCCGGTATTATTTCAACTTTCCGACCGTTGCGTGTTAGTCAGCGGGCGATGGTCAATCGGTCGATAAGTTAGCGACCACATATAATATACATAACGTAGTAGGTCGCTATTTAAATTTTCCGATTCAGAATAGCCTCGACTTCTTATCGAATCCCTTTGCAACTTTATAGTATGCATGGAACTCGTCTGTTGGCGTTGGCTGACTCATCTCTTTGGTGTAAGCTTCCTGAAAAAAAAAAGTAGTATAATTAAAAACATTAAGTGATAAAAAAAACAAAGCTAATAAATATTATTAAAGTTGGATATAAAAAAAAAACTCCATAGCAATAATTAGACAAACTTACGTTTGTCTCAGCAGCTCTAGGATTAACCCACTTGCCCTTCTTGTTTTTCTTTGTCTTCTCAAACAACAATTTGTGTCGAATCAACAATGTCTTCCAATAAGGAAGTTTCCAGAATATGCTTTGTTTCCACTAACCTTCAGTTTTTTTGTCTTTCAAACTTTTCATTTCTTCAGTAGAAGACTCGACAACTTTTGGTAAACCTTTTACCGAATCCCAGACCTCGGCAATGGTTAATTTGATTGCAGCTTTGGTATTATCAGTTTTCATATTCTTTAGAAAATTCTTACAATTGTTGCGGAAATGATGATCAGGTTTCAAGCAAGTACGATGACAATTGAACCAACAAACCTTTCGACTATGTTTAAGAAAAAAGGATTTAGGATCTTTTTTATGACAATAAGGACAAGCATGGTATCCGGCTATGGACCAACAGGAAAGCATGCCATATGCAGGATAATCATTGATCGTCCAAAGTAATGCCACTTTTAATTGAAAATTACGTTTCTTAGAGACATCGTAGGTATCCACACCGGTTTCCCAAAGTTCTTTCGACTCTTTGATCAACGGTTGGAGGTAAGTATGCCATGAGCAGGACCTGGAACGATCATAGATAAGAACATAAATTGCCTCTTCATGCATAACCAAGGGGGTATAACCAAGGGGGTTAGTTGTACGGGGTGACAATCACGGTCCAACACGAGTAAGACTTCTCGAATTGGCCATAAGGTGGAAATCCATCTGTACACAAACCTAGGCGAACATTGCGAGGCTCACTTGCAAATTCTGGATGCTCTCTATTGAAATGTTTCCACGCTTCTCCATCACTTGGGTGTGCCATTGTCCCTCTTTCTCTTAATCGACAATTGTTATGGTGCCAACTCATCTCACCTGCTATGTGTTTGGTTGCAAAAAGTCGTTGTAACCTTAGCGCAAGCGGGAAATAAGTCAGAGGTTTACAAGGTATTCGCTTCCGGCTACGTCAATTCTATTTACCTTTATATCGAGAGGCATGACATTTGGTACATTCCTTAAGATTAGCATTTTTTTCCCAAAAAAGCATGCAACCGGTACGACATGTGTAACACCCGCAAAAGTACCTTATTTTAATATTAAAAATATTATACGGATACTTTTCAGCGAAAGTTATATTTAATCTAGGATTTAATTTCCCGTGTCTAATTTAGAAAATCCGAGTTCGTTTTCGGACTTTACTCGAAATTCCGAGTGAGTTACGTCTTAAGACGCTTATGGGCTTTTTCCCATATTTTTCCACTTACTCCCTTATACTCCCTCAAAACCCTAACTCCCTCATTTCCACTTACTCCTTCTTCTTCACCAAGTAACCACCAAAACCCTAAACTCCGTACTTGCTCAAACTCATAATCGACACTACTCCTTCTTTACTTGCTCAATTACGCTAAAATTCGTCTTAATCTTTCCCTCTCATCGTCCTCTATCCTATTTGGTAATAAAATTACCGTCTTTCTCGCTTTTCAATTTATCCGTCTTTCTCAAAGGTGAATTATATTCAACTTTTATTGTCAAATTGTTGGTGGTGACCTCCAAGACCTCGACAAAGACTACTACTTGATAGAAGAGGACCTAGACGAGGATTGAAGATGCGAAAAGGTAACGGTGAAGGGTTACCCGATATCATTTACGTGTTTTAATGTGTTTTCTATGTTAGTAATCGTATTTAGAATAGGATTAGTAATCATAGGAATTGTGTTGTTGATGATAGTTGTTTTTAGTTGATAATTGATAATGAGAATTGATGATTGATGATGATAATTGAAGTTGGTTAATATTCATAAGTGTTAAAGTGATGATTTTCGTGCATAATTGACCCCAGCCGGCCGACCGGCAGCCGGTCAGCTGACCGGCTGGGGAGTGGCTGTATATTTATTTGTGTTACGTAAAATTTTTGGAATTATATAGGTCTTAGCCGGCCGACCGGCAGCCGGTCAGCCGACCGCCTGAGTCACATCCTATATTACTTCATTTTCTCAAGTGACTTTGGTCCCAGCCGGGTAGCCGGCAGCCGGTCCCTTTGACCGGCTGGGAGACGCTGCATTTTCAATTGTTTTTCAAGTGAGACATTGGTGCCAGCCGGGTAGCCGGCAGCTGGTCCCCTTGACCGGCTGGCACACGCTGCCAACTCCAATGTAATTCTTCCTTATGTTTTCATTTATAACATTTCCGATGGTTCGTTTATCGTATAAATTTACGTAATGACTTTAAATATTCATGTTTAGAATATATGATATTCCTTTCGCTCGTATCGCATATTTTGTGACGGTTTTCATATATCCCACTTTGATTAGGTTTTTACACATGTTATGGTTTGAGCACTATTTGTTATATGCTTTGTACTCTCATTCCCCTGGCTACCTCCACGTTCGTAAGGCTGGAATGTCGGAATGAGGAGTGTATCATTACTGCTTAATTGTATGTGTTAGTGGGCATATGACGACGTTGTTGGGAGGCGAACGCTTTGCGTTGATCGACCCGGCCGTCAAATGTTGTATATTTGTGAGGTGGTGTCATTGCATGTAGCGTACCGCTTGTTATGATGCTTGTGCTCTTTTCCGCCTCTTTCGTGAAGGTTTACCGAATTTGGGGTACTCGGCTTCTATGTATGACCGAGTCTTGGATGCGAAATGTCATTGCATGTCGAATCGGAAAATGTGATTCCGAGAGTCTGGCCAGGTTTAGACTAGGACCGTATTATGATCGTCGTTCTACCAGGAGGAAATTAGTCTACATATACGAAATGTTTGAATCGTGTATGCGTTCAGGGAAATGCTTATCCCGTGGATGTGATTTTAATCATACGACTTGTACAAGGTGCTAGTCCGTGTCATTTACCGTGAGAGATGTTGTCAACGTATTTGTACGTTTGGATGGATGATTATATATTGATTATTTGTGACCGTTGGATGACTTGGCGTGGTTTATATGTGGAGTCTCTATCTTATCAAGTATATGCCGCTAACGGTGAGATGCAAGCCCGAGTGAGTATATAGTTGCCTAAGAGTGTTTTCCCCGAGTCTATTTATAATCTGATGCATACAGTTTATATGTGAAGTTCTATCTTATCAAGTGTATACCACTAACGGTGAGATGTAAGCCCTAGTGAGTGTATAGTTGCCTAAGGGTGTCTTCCCCGAGTTTGTCTATAATCTAATGAGTTCGATTTTGTATTTCACATGCCTATTTATTCTTCTCGTACTTCAGATGTATATTTATATATGCATGCTTCTACTTTTGTATTTCCGTTTAAGTTCGTTATTTGTGATATGGCTGGGAGAACCCGGAGTTACTCCCAACTGACTGTGGCGTTCATGGTTTTCATGGATGAACATGTTGCTTGCTTGGATGGATTTTGCTTGTTGTATTTTGGGTTCGGGTGTGACCTAGTGGGCGTTGGCCTGGATGAATCACCTCTAGACGTTTATTAGCTAGTTTGCTAATAACTTTGATATTTGATAACATTTTGAGAGACTTCGTCTCTTTGTAGTATATTCTACTTTGGTTTGTAATTATTTGACATACCTCGTATTTTTATCTTAGCATGTAAAAAGTTTTAAAAACACCGTATTTTCCGATATATAAATCACATGCTTGTTATGTTTTATTTCCGCATTCGCGAGGGTTGTCACAACATGCATCGATTTTCACAAGGGGTAGTTGGAGTCCCTGAAGCAATTTCTTAATCTCTTGAAAATTGAGCGCCATTTGATTTTTTTTTGGAATAATGTCACTAATGAATGACATAAAACCATTGGCGCATCTAATAGATAAGTTGTTCTCACATTTGAGTGCTACCAACCTAGCAGCCGCTTGCAACAAACTCATACTACTTCCCTTATACACTGGTTTTTCGGCTTTATTTTACATTCTAAAAAAGGAAGAAACTTTGGGTCATTAATAAATTACAAGTTATGTGTTTACTACCTAAGTGACTTGAAACGTAGAACGATAATCCCAAAACAGGACTATTCAAAAATTACTCTTAACGAGTAATTTTTGAACGGGTACTAAGTCAATATCAACACATGTAATAATTTTAACATCAACAACAAATGTATAATTACCTACTAACATTTAAATTAGCTCAATTGAACATGATTAAGGCATTAATTAACTACTATCCTAAATCAATTAAAGACAATAAAATTAACTACTAACAGTAATTATAAAGTAACAACAACAATAATTTCATCATCAAAAACAATAACGGCTACTATCCTACGTCAAGTAAAGACAAACAAATGATTAAGACGGAGAGAGAAATTAAAATAAAGGTAAATATATTACCTGAGGATCAAAATAAGAAAACAAGGCGGCGGCAAGCAGCGGCGGTGGACGGTCGGAGGTAGCTGGTGGTGGTCGTCCGATGTACAACAAACAAACTAATAAGGAACATATTAAATAACAAAAGGAGAAAAGAGAGAGAATGAAGGAGTTAAATAAACTTACCAAGGATGTGGCTGTCTGTGACAACCCTCGCAAATGCGGAAATATAAACATACAAGCATGTGATTTATATAGCGGAAATATGAAGTTTTTAAAACTTTTATACATGCAAGAAGAAGTATACGAGGAGTGTCAAATATTACAAACCAAAGTACGAAATAAACTACAACAAGAGACGAAGTCTCTCCAAATGTTAACAAAGTAAAAGTGTTTAGCAAACAAGCTAAAATCGTCTAGAGGTGTTTCATCCAGGGACTACGGCCGCTAGCTCACACCCGAACCCAAAATATAATAGCAAAAAGCCATCCAAATCAAGCAACCTGTTCATCCATGAAAAACATGAACGCCACAGTCAGTGGGGAGTAACTCCGGGTTCTCCCAGCCATATCACATTAAACGTACATAAAAGGAAATACAAAAGTAGAAGCATGCATATATAGATATACATGTGAGATACGATAAGGATAGATAGGCAATTCAATATATAAAGATAAGAGCATATGGAATACAAATCCGAATCCATCATATAATACAAAGACTCGGGGAAGACACTCTTAGGCAACCGAATACGCTCACTAGGGCTTACATCTCACCGTTAGCGGTATAAGTTTGATAAGATTGAGACTCGACAAACAAACCATGCCAAGTAATGCAATGACCATGAACAATCAATCATGTAATCACGCATCCAAATACAACAACACAAAGACGACATCTCTCACGGTAAATGAAACGCACTAGCACCGTGTACATGGCAAGTATGATTAAAAGGCATCCACGGGAGAAAAACATTCCCTGAACGCATACACGATTCAATTCATTTCGTATATGTGGACTAATTTCCTCCGGTAGGACGACGATATAAATATCCGATCCTAGTCTAAATCTGGCCAGAATCCCGGAATCGCATTTTCCAGTTCGACATGCGATAAACGTTTCGCATCCAAGACTCTGTCAATCAAATGACGCCGAGTACGCCAAAATTCGGTAGAATAATTCACGAACGAGGCGGAAAAGAGCTCAAGCCTCATAACAAGCGGTACGCTACATGCAAATAACACCACCTCGCAAATACACAACATTTGACGGCCGGGTCGATCAACGCAAAGCGTTCGCCTCCCAACAACGTCGTCGTATGCCCACTAACACATGCAATTAAGCAGTAGGATACATCCCCGTTCCGACATTCCAGCCTTACGAACGTGGATGTAGCCAAGGGAATGAGAGTACAAAGCACATGACAAAATAGTGCTCAAACCGTAACATTTGTGAAAACCGACTCAAAGTGGGACATACCAAAAACCATCACAAAACATGCGATACAAGCGAATGAAATATCATATATTCAAAACATTGATATTATAAGTCACTACGTAAAATTATATGAAAAACGAACCATGCGAACTATTATAAATTACGAATTTAGAAAATTATAAGGAACAAGTCCAGCGCGTTGTCGGCTGGTCAGTGGACCGGCGGCCGGTACCCCGGCTTGCGCTACAAGCATAACACAAAAACTCATAGAAAATGCAGCGTGTTCCAGGCCGGTCTGGGGGCCGGCGACCGGGCACCGGGCCGGGAGCATGTGACAACCCTCGCGAATGCGGAAATATAAAACATATAAGCATGTGAATTATATAACGGAAATAAGTAGTTTTTTAAAAACTTTTATACATGCAAGTTAAATAAAACGAGGAGTGTCAAAATATTACAAACTAAATAAAAATACCACAAGAGACGTAGTCTCTCAAAGTGTTAACAAAAGACAAAGTAATTAGCAACTAGCTAAACAACGTCTAGAGGTGTTTCATCCAGGGACAACGCCCGCCTAGCTCACACCCGAACCCAAAATAGCATAAGCAAAAAGCCATCCATGCAAGCAACCTGTTCATTCATGAAAAACATGAACGCCACAATCAGTGGGGAGTAACTTCGGGTTCTCCCAGCCATATCACCTTAAACGTACATATAAGGAAATACAAAAGTAAAATCATGCATATATAGATATACATGTGAGGTACGATAAGAATAGATAGGCAATCCAATATATAATGATAAGATCATGTGGAAATCAAATCCGAAACCATCATGTTATTCAAAGACTCGGGGGAGACACTCTTAGGCAACCGAATACGCTCACTAGGGCTTGCATCTCACCGTTAGCGGTATAAGTTTGATAAGATTGACACTCGACAGACAAACCAAGTCAAGTCAAGCGATGATCACAATAAATCCAACATATTATCATCCATTCACGAACCAAGACATTGACGGTGTCCAATCATGCAATGACCATGAATAATGTCATGAAATCACGCATTCAAAGAACGACAACACAAGACGACATCTCTCACGGTAAATGAAACGCACTAGCATCGTGTACATGGCAAGTATGATTAAAAGGCATCCACGGGATCATATTTCCCTGAACTCATACGCGATGCTTACATTTCGCCTATGTAGACACATTTCCTCCTGGTAGGAACGATAAGGCTCCTAATCTAAACCTGGCCAGATTCTTGGAATCACATTTTCCGATTCGATATGCGATCACGTTTCGCACCCAAGACTCGGTCTTACAAAGAAAACGCCGAGTACCCACATTCTCGGTAGATCAATTCATGAAAGAGGCGGAAAACGAGCTCAAGCCTCATAACATGCGGTACGCTACATGCAAATAACACCACCTCGCAAGTACACAACATTTGACGGCCGGGTCGATCAACGCATAGCGTTCAACTCCCAACAACGTCGCCGTATGCCCACTACACATGCAATTAAGCAGTAGGATACCTCTCCGTTCCGACATTCCAGCCTTACGAACGGGAAGGTAGCCAAGGGAATGAGAATACATAGCACAAGACAAAATAGTGCTCAAACCGACTCATTTGTAAAAACCGACTCAAAGTGGGAACATACCATAAACCGTCACAAAACATGAGAATAAGGATTCATATAAGTTTAAATATGATAACCATGAGTCAATACATGATACATAAGCATTAGAACAAGTTTATGAAGCATAATGAATAAAAACATAGATCACCTCTCCAAAACAATGTTATTTGGAAACCAACGAAAAAAAGGGTCCACTTCAAACGGTCATAACTAGAGTTCTAGATATGGGAATTCAGAAATTCCAAGTCGAGGTGATAGCTTAACCTCTTACGGTTCTAACGAGATGTCACACGCCCAAAACAAACAAGTAACGAAGGAGATATGATCATTCTACGAAAAGGGGTCAGTGCAGGAAAAATTCTGTTTCCAGCGGGTGACGCGGCCTGCGTCCTACGACGCAGCCTGCGTCCTATTCGGACAGGTAAGAGTCACACAAGTCACCACAATTTCACTAAGGCATAATACAAGTATCATCTATCATCACAATTCATCAATTCTCATATCAATTATCAACTATCAACAACCATCACCAACAACACAATTCCTAAGATTTCTAATCATATTCTAAATACGATTACTAACATGGAAAACACATTAAACCACGTAAATGATATCGAGTAACCCTTCACCGTTACCTTTTCGCGACTTTAAACGGATTCTAAACCTTCCTAGTCTCCACCTACATACAATTAGATAATAAAAGATGAATATAATTCACCTAGAGAAAGACGGATAATTTAAAAAGCGAGAAAGACGGTAATTTTATTACCAATACGGATAGAGGAAGCTAAGAGGGGAAGAATAAGACGAACTTACGA
The DNA here is from genome assembly GCA_022085475.1 of Heliosperma pusillum. Lineage (NCBI taxonomy): Eukaryota > Viridiplantae > Streptophyta > Magnoliopsida > Caryophyllales > Caryophyllaceae > Heliosperma > Heliosperma pusillum. The sequence continues at coordinate 16,316 of JAIUZE010073881.1, forward strand.
GAATTTGAGCGAGAAATGAACGAACTATGACGAATCTAAGCTTGGAAGAAATGGAACCTAGGTTTTGGGTGTTTATGGTGAGGAAGAAGAAGATTGAGTTGTGAGGGAGTGAATTAGGTTAAGGTGAGTATGAGGGAGTATATATAGGAGAAAGTCAACGAAAGTCAAAGACGGCTCGAAAGTCAAGAAAATTCAAAGACGACTTAAAATTCAAGAAAAGTCAAAGACGACTTAAAATTTCAAGAAAAGTCAAAGACTACTTAAAATTCAAGAAAAGTCAAACTCGACTCAAAAGTCAAGAAAAGTCAAACTCGACTCAAAAGTCAAGAAAAGTCAAACTCGCCTTAAAACGGGATTTTCATGGAATCTCACAGAAATTCCAAATACGAACTCGGAAATTCTAAATTCTACTCGAAACATAAAAAGCTAATTTAAAACTTAAATTCGCTGAAAAGATTTCGTAAAATATTTCTACTAGAAAAATAGGGTACATTTCCGGGTGTTACAATCACCCCTCCTTTTAAAAAGTTTCGTCCTCGAAACTTGAGAGTAGAAAACAAAAGTATCAAAGACAAGAATCGGTTTCAAAAATTAACAATAAAGCTTTTACAAAGGCAACATTTATGAAACGAGGTTCATCTCGAAAACAGTTTAAGGAAATTTTTTTTCATAAGTGTGAAACTTACTTACGGATCTCAAGAATGCTCGTCGCGAACGAGAACTCTAATTATCCAAATCAAAGCAATGTCGAAATAGTGAAATCGAAACTCAAAACAACGTTAGTAAGTGCAGGACTAGTTATCAGACGTCTCCAATAACAAGTGCAAACATCCAACCAAACGCAAAATCCAAATATAAAAGCAAAAGAAAACCATTTTCTCCAAAAAGAGAGTACAAAATTCATCTTTAGACTTCTTTGAAAAGTTAATTTATAAATACAATATGGAAATTCGAAGGTTTTATCAAAGATAAAGTCAAAATAACACGACATTACACGTACATAGAGCGACCCGAACATAAAGTTCACAAATCACGATAACAAAATACATACAAAACACGCAAAAACGAAACAAATCGAATTCTTAGGGATAGGAAGATCACGATGAAGTCGGCAGGAAGATCTATAAGGGTTCGACACCACTAACTCCATCAAATAAACTAGTCCTCAAGAGAAAGTAATTTACCTCAATTACACTTTAACCATCCTAACACGCCAAACTCCATAAACATTATTTACAACAATCACAATCGAAGTAACAAACATAATTATCTAAGATCCAACTAGCCTCATCCCAGATCTCACGACAAGGAAAATTCCACAATCCATTATCGATTATAATGATTCTTTAATACGCCCTAACATCCTTAATTCGATCATTACTACGCTCGAAGCCTCAAATATAAATAGTCACATTAGCAAACTACGGAGGTTACTAATCCTCAAGATAAATGGGTTCACCCTTCTAACTCTATAATCTATAACAACCGAGCATTCATTATCCAAAGCTTGCAACGAACATTTCTCAATTTCAAACTATGATTCCTTAAGAATAAAAGAGAATTACTAATCCCAAACCGCAAATGACCAATCACTTGGAAATCAAACAACCATTCAAATCATCTATTTCATCTAAAACTCAAAATGAATCGCTTTTCATTGATGACAAAACTCCTCAAACTTTGGGTACCAACTCAATTACCCTAAAGCAAAGTCTCTTTTAGAATCCACCAATTAGAGACATCAAATTCCCAAATGATATCCCAAGCAACCATTATACTACTCAACATCAACAAACTATTATCATGATCAACTCAATTCTCCAAACAACGCTACAATACCAAACTCCGAATCTAACATCACCAAGAGAGGATACATTATCACTATTAGGATTCATCCTAGAGCTTAAGTCCTATTTTCCATGATCAAAAGCAACATGAAATTTGCTAAATCCAAAGACACATATTCTAGCTAAAGAATCCCAAAATTCATTACACTTATTCTCTAAGCTTTAGAAACGGAGTATCCAATCCACTAGAGAAAAGATGAAGGAGCAACGAGATAGGAAACGATAAGGAATCTCAAGGAGAATACGAGAATAAGAAGAATAAGAAGAAGATGTCTTTATATTGGGGCGTTTTTGGAGGAGGATTTGTGTAACACAATATTAATGATGTTTTACGAAGATGAAGATTAGTTTGCGGTCTTTATTGCGTAATAAAGGTAACTAGGTTTTCTTCTTTAATTATGTTTATAGAAAGTAAGCGTGATTTACACGATATAATGGTGTAGGTATGATTTAATTGTATTGTGTGTAATATTATATGCATTTAATTGTATTTATTATATGTTCTTTTGTATAATATTATTTGTGTCATCTAGGGTTGCGCGATACAACCCTAGTGGTGTTGTTGTGGTGCCGTGTGCAACGGCCTAGGCGCACCAACGGTGGCGGCCTAGGGTTTTCTGTTGACCGTGGCCTCTCTTGTGAGGAAGGCTAGGGTTTGGTGATTTATCACCTAGGATTTTGGTTGTTTTTAAGAATTAGGGTTTTGGTTTACATCTTAAGGTTATAGTATATTAGACTATAACTTTGTATGTAAGCTACCCTGGTTATACCTATTTGAGCTATAACTTTGAAAGTGACGTTATGGTGCGGTGTATTATAACAACACTCGTTGTGGTGACATGGCGGTTTATACCGTGGAGTCGACCCCTCGGTGATGGTGTTATAGAGGACTAACCGATGACGGAAGAGAGTTATAGTTGATGATACTCTAACCTCGCACGTATAAGGTTACAGCTTGAAGTGCTATAATTTCACTAAAGTTGAGTGAAGGTTATAGCTGAAGGTACTATAAATTTGCTGAAGTTAAGTGAAGGTTATAGTTGATGATACTATAACCTGACAGTCTTAACTAAGGTTATAGCTGGGCTTACTATAACTTCACTAATGTTAAGTGAAGGTTATAGTTGGTGGTATTATAACATTGGATGTTATATGCTTTTGTGTCTGGTGTTATGGTAACTCGAACTATAACATGACCTTTGAGGTGTAATGTTATAGGTCAAGATACTATAACCTTAGTTATCTGTGATTGTTTATTTGTGGTGTTATGGTTAGTTGGACTATAACACTATGTTTGCTTATAGTATTGGTTATTTA
>JAIUZE010073882.1:0-23699 GCA_022085475.1 Heliosperma pusillum
CACCTTAAAGACTGTGGTGTAGTACTACAGTTAACTCCACCTGAAACACCACAATTGAATGGTGTGTCCGAACGGAGAAATCGAACATTGCTTGATATGGTTCGATCCATGATGAGTCACACGGTTGTGCCTGACTCATTATGGGGATATGCTCTTTTGTCAGCTGCTCTAATACTTAACCGAAGTCCGTCTAAAGCTGTTGACAAGACTCCATATGAGTTATGGAAGGGAACAGTCCCTAACTTGTCCTTTATTCGGGTTTGGGGCTGCGAGGCTTATGTCAAGTGGAGACCTGACGATAAGCTCGGCCCACGATCGGTCAAGACATACTTTATTGGTTATCCAAAAGGAATGTTTGGTCATTACTTTTATTCGCCTACCGAACAACGTGTTTTTGTTGCGGCTAGTGCGGAGTTTCTAGAGAAAGAATTTCTCGAGAACAAGACGAGTGATAGAACCTTCGATCTGTCGGAGGTTCAAGAACCAACAACCGAGCAACCAATGGAGGAAACTGTTCCTTCATCATCGGCTGCGGTAAATATTCCTGAGGAACCCAGGAGGTCGGGTAGAGTCTCCATTCCTCCAGACATATACATTGGTATGGTCGAGGAGAATGGGAGAGATGACGTTTTACTCCTAGAGAGTAACGAACCCGCTACCTATAAAGGTGCCATGACCTGTTCCGACTCTAAGCTATGGCTTGAAGCCATGCAATCCGAGATGGACTCTATGTATGAGAATGATGTATGGGATCTGGTTGACTTACCTGATAAGGTTCGGCCTCTTCAGTGCAAATGGCTTTCTAAAATAAAGCATTCTGTAGAAGGACAACCAGATACATACAAGGCACGACTAGTGGCAAAGGGTTTCACTCAAGTGCAAGGATTGCACTATGATGAAATTTTTACACCCGTAGTTATGCTGCGTTCCATTCGGATAATCTTAGCGATTTGCAGCTTTTAATTGACTATGAAATTTGGCAAATGGATGAAAAACCGCCATTTTATACGGTTATTTGGAAGGAGGAGTGTACATGGGTACAACCCCCGAAGGTTTCATTGATCCTAAAAATCCTAAGTAAGGTATGAAGCTTAAGCGTTCCATTTATGGACTTAAGCCAGCCTCTCGGAGTTGGAATCATCGTTTCGACCAGGTGATAAAAGAGAATGGATTTACTCGATCGGTCGAGGAACCATGCTTATATATCAAGTCGAGTGGGAGCAAGATTGTCTTCCTAATATTGTATGTTGACGACATACTCTTGATTGGGAATGACATACTTCTCTTAACTTCGGTAAAAGTTTGGTTAAAGAACCACTTCCAGATGAAAGATCTGGGCGAGGCACAAAGAATTTTGGGGATCCATATCTACAGAGATAGATCACGACGGATGTTATCCCTCAGTCAGGAGTCTTATATAGATAAGATTCTTGAGAGGTTCAGCATGACCAACTCCAAGAAGGGGAACCTTCCAATGGTCTCTGGGATGCATTTGAGTAAAGCTCAGGCACCAAAGACATCGGAAGAGGTCGAGCGCATGAGTCGGATTCCTTATGCATCAGATATAGGATCGATCATGTATGCCATGATATGAACACGTCCAGACGTGGCATATGCATTGAGTATGACAAGTCGTTACCAAGGCAATCCAGGTGAAACACACTGGATAGCTGTTAAGAATATCCTTAAGTACCTACGGAGGACTAAGGATTGGGTATTGACTTATGGAGGTGACACTGAGCTATGCGCAACCGGTTACGCAGATGCTAGCTTCCAAACGGATCGAGATGACTCGAAATCTCAGTCTGGATTCGTGTTTAATCTTAATGGCGCTGCGGTCAGCTGGAAAAGCTCCAAACAAAATGTTATAGCAGATTCTACGACTGAGTCCGAGTACTATGCTGCTTCAGAGGCTGCGAAGGAAGCTATATGGATGCGTCAGTTCTTACAGGGACTAACCGTAGTTCCTAGTTCGGATGACCCGATCACCATCTATTGTGATAATAGTGGTGCCATCTTCCAGGCTTAGGAGCCTAAGTCCAGCAACAAGTCTAGGCATGTACAACGGAAGGCTCACATGATCCGTGATTACGTGGAGCAAAGGGAGATAGTGATAGACAAGATTGCTACGGATGATAACGTTGCAGATCCTCTCACTAAACCGTTAAGATATGATAAGCATGAAGGGCACGTTATTTCCATGGGAAGTAAGCGTGTTCCTGAGTTGTATTAGTTGTTTTGTATGGATTAGACACCTGTATCTTTTTCATAAAACTATTAATGAAATCATCGTTTTGTTTTATATTTTGTTTTTCATGTGAGTTGTACTGACAACATTGAACACCACAAAGTGAACTGAATTACATTATATTTTGTTTTGGGTCCGTAATTTCCTACATGAGCTGATAACTCTGGCAATTATTTTGTGACGTCGATTGATGGTGGGTTCAACGAGCCATAAGTCAAACTGTTGACTGATCGATCACAGATGCGAGTTATAATGATACTGCGCAGGACATTTTGTGCCGACGTTATGGAGTCCTAAATGTTTCGGAACATTAGGTGTCGGGTCGTGGATAGGACATCCATAATGTTCCTAGAGTCGATTCTTTTGACTATCGACTGTCTCTTGAGATAAAGGCAGTTTTTGGGTGACTTTGGTTTCTTTCTCATGGTCGACCGTAACAGGAGGCTAAGTAGATTTTCACTGGGGCATTTCATACTGCGCTTGTGTCTGCAAGATTCGAGTTGAAGAAAATATCCAACCTTTATCAGGATATGATATTTCTCAGGGCCACTCGAGGAGCTGTAACTGAAATGATGGCCTAGGCTCGAATGAAGATTCGTTATCAGTTAAGTTACTCTCTAGTCGGGGAGGAAACCACTCTGATACTGATCACTTGTAAACTACGACCTTTGGGAATACGGACTTTGCAAATTGGTTTACATTGAGTGGGAGAAATTTATTATGGATATGAGAATCGGTTATCGCACATACACTTGTACGGACAAGTGGGAGATTGTTGGAGCCAGTGTCCTCCACAGCGAGCTTCAACGTAATGCCATGAAAATGACGACCGCATATGAAATCTATTCTAAGCTCGTGACAATGTTTTCACAAGCTCCAAGAATAGTGCAATACGAAGCCGCCTCCCAATATTTCGACCTCAATATTAAGGAAGGTCAAAATTTTAGCCCTCACGTGCTCAAAATGATTGAGTACGTGGAGGTGCTTAAGGAGCAAGGAATAACGATTCCCGAGCCTCTCAACATTGACCGCATACTTCACTCCCTAAGTAAGATCAAAGGGTTTGTCAACTTTAGGGTGAACTTCAACATGCAAAATGCCACTGTCTCGGTTTATGAATTACACAAGATGCTTGTGCAAGCTGAACGTGACATGGGCTTTCGAGCTAGCTCTAGTAAGGATGTTTTGAACATCAATGTCAAGAGCAAGGCAAGGTTCAAGAAAAGTGGAGGCAAAGGGAACAAGGGAAGCAAGCTCATTCACTCCTATCAAGGCAAAGGGAAAGCTATTATGAATAGCTCTTCCAAAGGCAGAAAGGGAGTCGTGGCCAAAGAGATTTGTCATTATTGTAATGGCACGGGCCATTGGAAGCGTAATTGCCCCAAGTACTTGGGAGACATCAAAGCTGGACGGATTCTTCCAGTTGGTAATGGTTCTTCCCAAAGTTTATGTTATTGATACTCATCTCAACTTTGATATTTTGATACGAGTTGTGATTCTAACCACCCTTTTTTTTTATCACATTTAGGGCATGAGAAGAAGGACAAGGCAAAGCAAGCCTAGGAGGATCTACGAGGAAGCTAGGGTAGCCACCACGTAGATGAGACCTATGATGGGCTTGGCGATATTTTGCAATTTGTTTTCTATTTTGTTATTGCATTTTGATTGTTGGTTTGTTGAACTATTTTCTTTTTCCTTGTTTTGACATGGAAAGTATTTTGAATTCCCTTGAACAATGGTTGTATTTGGATGGTAACTTGGTTTTCAACCCAAGTCACTATATCTATGGAATTTGTTTTATTGTTCTTCAACCTATTCATCGTGCAATGTTATTATCATGAAACATAAATTATAACGACTAAATTGATCTATGAGGAATATAATGATTGGATCATTATGAATCCAAAGTTAAGAATGAGATTCTCACTTTGGCATTGTGACTAGACGTCACAACTTATTTGGAATAAGAAAGGTCAATTGCATAAGTCATAGTGAGTTGACGAACTCGCACTTGGAGATTTACGATTCATATAAAGCCCAAAGATAAGATCTTTAAAACGCCAATTAGACTCCATACTAGCTATGGAAGGGTTAAGAATCCTAAATTTGTTCAAGACATGGATAAGAGTGCAAGTATTTTGCTTAAATAGAGTGATTCTATAGAGAAGCTAGAATAATAAAGTCTAAAAGAATAAGTCTACTATAGATCGCTCAAACTTAATAAGAGTTAATACGAGCATTATACCCAACTTATACCTGGAGAACAAAGCTGTTTGTGACTAAGGAATAGAGCTCATGAAGATATCCTTACAAGAAGTTTCTCATTTACTCCTAAAGAAAGCAAAACTATTTGTGGCTCAAGGTGCTATCCTTCAAGTAAATATGCGTATTTACTAAAGGATAGAGTGAGAGAAAATATGCCACAAACAAAGACAAGAGAAAATGTTCTTAAGTCATCCAAGGTCAGAAGCTTATAGTGAAAATATCTACTTTTTGAAAGTGATAAGACTATGATCTATGGGTTGGCGGTTATCATTTCTAAATTTAAAATTGTTACAAAAGAGCCATGTTGTCTAAGATGGATTCTATATAAGCGAAATCACTTGGGTAGGTTTGGACCTCCCCAAGATGAATAAAACTTTATTTTAAAGTATTATATATAAGCTAAGTTAAAATATAACCATCTTTGAGATCCAAGAAAATTGCAGCTACACCACGTATATGTATGACAAATGACAAACAGTTAAAAGTCACCTTTCTAAATATGGGCATTTAGAAGTAGACAAGTTGTCGTACAAAACTTAGGAGATCAATGTGTGATCCTAAGAGAAAACTCATGGAATAACAAGAGAGAATGGTTTCCTCGAATTCTCGAAGAGCCATGTTTATTCATGTAGTTAAGTGGGAGCTAGATCTATCATATGTGGACATAAGGATTAGTGGGAGTGAAAAATCATCATGTATGGACATGAAGATTAGTGGAAGTACATTGTCTTCCATGTCTTGTATGTAAGAGATATATCAATCATTAGGAATGATATACTAACATTGCCTTCCATGGAGGAATGTTTAGGAAGTCATTTCTAGAAGAAAGACTTGGAGTAAGCATATTGTATCTGAGGCAAGAATATCTTTCTTGTCTCGTATGTAGGAGACATATTGGTCATTGGGAATGATGTACTGACATTGCCTTCCGTGGAGGAGTGTTTGAGAGATCATTTCTAGATGAAAGACTAGGAGTAGGTATCCAAAATCTATAGTGATAAATGAGAGAGGATACACATGATTGCTAATGTTTCCGCCATTAGGCCAATCGTATATGATAAGATATGCACATACCTTGATAAGTTGTATGCTTAGAGCATAACAAGTTGATAACAAGTAATCCACATGAGAGTCATTGGATAGCCTTCAAGAATGTCCAAGAGATTCGCGAGGAGAACTATGAGTTTATTCTTGTGTTTGGTAATAATAACTTAGTTGCGTGTTAAGTGTCACACGAACCCAAGTTTCCAAACCTGTAAAGGATCTGACAAAATGCAAGGCTAAATTTTGTTATATTAAAAGCAAATAAATAAATGGGATGATTGAAGTGTCAATCATTGAAAATTCTACAAATAGAGTCTTAGTACATAATGATGAGGATGAAGTGGATTACAAGGATCTAATAAGTAGACCTTTCCACCAAGATACCCATCACGTGATTATCATGATAACAAGTGAGAACATCTTTCAAGATTAAGAGCCCAACTCTAGATAGAGATCTAAAAGTGTACTTTAAAAACTTTATGTTATTAGGAATAACAATGATTGGAAATAAAAGGAGCAATTCATAAAGTTGGAATAAATGGATACATAATATATCCACCAAGCTTTTATTGCATTTAGACAAGATAACCATGAAGTGTCATGGAACTTATATACTTTAGATTATAAGATATGAAGCAATAAAATTGTGTTGATTGTTCATATGTGATAATCACATTTATCGTTTGAGTTTCTAAAACTCATTATTGTGCTTTGTTATATCGAAATAGGTTGTAGTGACAACTTTGAACCCTATTAAAGCGAACTGGATTAACATAGCCTTGGCCCCTAGTTGCTTACTTGAGGTGACGTGTCAAAGTGACTGGAGTGTGATGCGATTGATGGCAAGTTCAAGTGCCATAGAGTCATATGAGATGACTAGTCGATCACATAGGCAGACTGTATGGGACACTCTGTCAGGCAGTGACCGCTTATAGAGTTCTATTAATTCACAAAGCCTGGTCGTGGCGAGAGCTATGATCGGGCCTGTCGCAAGCCCTGGTCAAAGATAATTACCCAGACTAGGCTAATAACAAATTAATGTAATTAGAGAAGTAGGGGTCGATCCTCAGGGAGATGGTGTTTCCTATAAAATGTGAAATGTCTTGCAATTAGGTCTTATCTAACGAATATCTGGGTTTTGGGGTTTTAATTTCTAAACTAATAAAAAGCATAAATGAAAACAAAATAAAAGCAAATCAAAACGAAAACAATAAAGCAGGTGATGAATTAACAATGATAGAAATAATCTAGGGAAGTAGGTTCACACATGTAGATTAATATATTGATGAAATTGGATTTAGAACATGCAAATAATTCATTGTGAGTTCGTAAGAATGATGTGTTCATTACAATCATAGATCAGATGGTCTAGCAGGCTTTTAGGCAATTTACTAGGTCTTAATCTACCATGTCACGCTTTGTCTATTCAATTCACGTATTTCTACCTTGGAAAAGAATTCCATTTTAGTCAATGATTTTGATCAGGAATCGTTAACTATCGTTATAGTCCAAACATGCATCGACACAATGTTTTAAAAGTACAATTTCTTTTATCCAATTATCATCTTTTAATCAATCTACATGTCTACCCTACACCCTAGAAAAACGACTACTCACTCATGGTGATGTTTAGTTCTAAGATGATGTTAATAATAAAAACTAGGATAGACATGTTTGTTTGGTTTTGACAATATTTTAAGACTCTTTATATGGCGATAATAACGACGCTAAATGGATAATCTAGGGAAATGAAATGATTACAACGATATTGAAATTGAATCTAAAATAACATGTAAAGGAAATAGCAATCAAAAAAGAAACATAAAGACTTTAAACAAAAGATAAAGTAGGAATACCTAGATGACGATCAATACAAACAACCCTAATAGAAATTCCTTGAATATAATAGTCGATCCACGAATTACAATACTAGATGACGATCAATACAAACAACCGTAATAGAAATTCCTTGCATAGAATAGTCGATCCACAAATTACAATACTTGAACCAAATAAAGGAGATTACAAAGATGGAACTTTTATTGATCTAGGTTAAGGATTTGAGGTAGAAAAGACAGAAATAAACTAAGAAACTAAAGACGAAAAAAGAAGAAGAAAATGAGAGAAGAGAGGCTAGGTTTCTCTCCTCCTAATCTAGGGTTTCTAATTGTGTAGAGAAATGTGTAGAAGAGAAGAGTGTGAAGTACATCTCATTGTGGTGGCTGAGGCTCTCTTTATATAGCAGTAGGGTTTCGTGGGGAAGGGATCATACATTGAAGATATATGACAAAATAAAGGAATTCGAAGCAAAAGCTCGGATCAGCAAGGATACCCGATCGGGTACACCAGTTACCCGATCGGGTAGGTTGCAATCTTTGTCAATTAACTTTTGTTTCATCTCCTTTGGCCTATGACTTGACTTTTATTATCCCCCTTGACCTTTTGAGTCGGGTTTGTTGATAGGATTTGATGTAAAATGATGATTTCTTCGCCTAACTGATCGATCTTCTGACAACTGCGAAACCGTCTTTACTTCTTCTTCTTTTGAATCAGTGAACCTTCTTGAAATGCCTTTGGCTTGGTCAAGCTTGCTTCTTCAAATCGTCGGGTTCTAGGCAAATTTTCGGGAATATAGAAAAAGGGCGTAGAAACGTCACTTTCCCTACAAAAGAGGTTAGAACATAGGAATTCGCCTAGAAGACGATATTAGCTCATAAAATGGCTTAACAAAGCACAAATGACATACAAAACCGAGCTAAATTGGGGGTTAAAATCATACAAATATTCACATATCAAGCTACTATACTATTCTTTTTTAGTCAATTCTTTAGAATAGAGACTATTCGCCCAAGTCGGCAAAGTGTCTGATTGACTTTGATTTTTGCCCCAAGCCATTCTGTAAGAAAGGGTGAATGGGCAATTATTGGGTCATGAAGGACTGTGAGTGTACGAAGAAAATAGTGCAATATAAATTGTCCAACCCCTTGTCAGGGTTAACAAATATCTCAAGGCCACTGGAGGAATAGTAAACTGAAAATGTGTGGCCACGCTCGGAAGGTATTTACGGTAGATAATTCCGGTCATACAGTTACTCTCCAGATCAAGGAAACTTCTCTAGATATGATCACGTGCAAGTATGACCTGCAAGACAGCTTGCATTGAGTGGGAGATTTAAAATAAGACAAGAGAATTGGTGACGCACACTTGTTGCGAACAAATGGGAGATTGTTGGAGTAAGTGACCTCAACAATAGTGCAATCACTTAATTGAATCTCATTAACAAGAATACAAAGGACTGATTAACAGTATAGACAATTGATCCACATTAATCGGTAATGATTGGCTTACTAGAGTTTGACATTACTGTCGTATGACGATGGTTATCAGTTGATCCGTTGAGGTCACACCGAAAGGACGATTCCCTTATCATGTAAGTTAATTAGTTCTATAACGATACAGATTAATTAATCCCTTGAACAGAATAAGTTTACAAGTGAGAAATATATCTTATTGTAATATGATTAAATAAGATTCAATAATATAATTGTTATATTAGAATGCTTAATGTTTATGAAACATTTGAGATAAGCATGATTGATTGATCATAACTACAATTAGTTGTAGATCATGTCAACCCAATATGAGATGACCCATTATATATATATATATATATATATATATCTATATTTTTTTTGGTGCAAATGTAAGCTTTGATTAAAACGGCATTACGCCCTCCAAACCACAATCCTGTTACAACCTAGTAACATAATACTCTTCATACAATCACTCTAAAAAAAACAGACAAAAGGATAAAATTACATAAGTTGTCTATTTCTACACCATACAATCTCATCTCTCTTTAGAATACCAAGCTCAATTTGCGTTAATCTCAGCTTTGCTTGAACACATACATCATGTATCAACTTCTCAGGCCTCTGGACAGAAGCCTCCAGCTTGCACTTGTTCCTGCAGTGCCAAATGCTATAATAAACAGCCACCACTAGTGACCAGTACACTTTTCTGATGAAGCCCGTCCCCATTCTCATTCTGAGTAATGCTGCAGGGGAATGATCATTATTGTGCCTGACCTGGAGCCTATCATCTAAACAATCAAAACACTTCTTTGCAAAACAACAACCCTGGAACAGATGATAGTGATCTTCAGAGTTGATCCCACACAAAAAGCAGTGTAAATTTCCTGTAAACCCCCTTCTATGCAACCTATCCAGGGTAAGTAGTCTACCTTTGACAGCCAACCAATAAATGAAACAATGTTTAGGAATGTTAATCCTGCTCCAAGTGATACAAAACCAGTCCACTCTATTATTATCATTACCATCCAGCCACTTGTATCCTTTACTAATGGAGTATCCATCCTCTTCCAGCCACTCCTCAGATTGCAGTCCCTCTTTAAGAAGCTCCTTGACTCCACAAATCTTTCTCCAGGCCCAAGAACTTGAACTGCTAGGACTGTAAGAAATCCAATCCCTCCCTTTCAAATATATCTTATCTATCCATTTTATCCAAAGATGGTCCTTCTTGAGCATAATCCACCACACTAATTTCCCAACAGCTGCAATGTTCCACTTAACACTATCATAAATGCCTAGACCTCCTTCTTTTTTACTCTTACATAAGATATTCCAAGCAACAAGGGGAGCCTTAGAGTAAGTCTCCTCCCCTTCCCAAAGAAAGTTTCTACAAAGGGCTTTGAGAGTACCAAGAACTCCCACTGGTAAAATGAAAATCTGTGCCCAATAGTTATGGATGGTGCTCAAGACTAACTTAACCAAAACAAGCCTTCCTGAGTAAGAAATCTTTCTCCTGTTCCAGCCTTTAATCCTAGCACTCATCCTATCAACCAACATCTTACAATCCTGCCTATTCAACCTCTTATGAGAAATATTAACACCAAGATACTTGAAAGGAAGACTTCCCCTAGTAAAACCAGTATGATTCAAAATGAAATCCTCAGTCTCCCTATCAACCCCCTTAATTATCAAATCAGATTTATCATTGTTAATCTGCAGCCCAGAAGCCTTTGAAAACACATCAAAACCCTCCACAATCATGAAAATAGACTTTATATCTCCTTAACAGAAAATGAGGAGATCATCAGCAAACATAAGATGATTAAGGTGTAATCCTTTACATAAATGGTGATACTTAAAACCAGGGAGCCCACCAATCATAATTAATAACCTACTCAAGTATTCCATACAAAGAGTAAAGAGTAGAGGAGATAAGGGATCACCATGTCTCAGACCTCTCTTACCCTGGAAGAACCCAAAGGAATTACCATTAAGAACAATGGAATAGGAGGTAGTGGTAATACAAAGCATGACAGCCTTCAAGAAACCAACAGGAAAGTTCAAACTCTGATGGACATTCTGAACAAAGACCCATTCAATAGAATCATAGGCCTTCCTCAGATCCACCTTAATCAAACATCTAGGGGAGGGATTGGCCCTATTATAAAGCCTAACCAAGTCCTGGCTAATAAGAATGTTCCCCATTATACTCCTACCTTTAATAAAAGCAGACTGAGAAGAATTAACAACTTTAGGAAGCACCTTAGACAGCCTTTCACACAACAGTTTAGATATGAACTTATATAAGGTGTTGCAACAGGCTATAGGTCTGAAATCCTTAACACTACTAGGGTTCTCTTTTTTAGGAATAAGCACAACATTAGTAGTATTTATTTGCTTTAACATCTTACCTGTCCTGAAGAAATCCTGGACTGCCTTACATACATCATCACCAATGATTCCCTAACTAGTCTTGTAGAAACAACTAGTATACCCATCCGGGCCAGGACTCTTATCATCAGGTATAGAAAAAACAATTCTCTTAATCTCCTCAGCAGTAGGAATACTGCACAAAGCCTCCCAATCCTCCTGCTCCACTCTGGGACCTGTTCTCATAATATTAGGATGAAACTCAGAAGTAGCAGCACATGATCCAAGCAAAGAATGATAATACTCCTCAAAGGCAGTCTGAATATCTTCAGGCCTATCAAACACTTCCCAATGCATTCCTTCAATTCTAAAAACCTTGTTTTGAATCTGTCTGTTCTTGATGATCTTATGAAACATTGCAGAGTTAGTATCACCATCCTTAGCCCAATGACATTTAGCTTTTTGTCTAAGAAAATCCACCTTTGCCTCAGCAAGCATCTTATAACTATTCCTAATTTGATACTCTTTATCCATAAGTATACAATTAGTTGGATCCTGTTGAAGCTCTTTTTGACAATCCACCAGCATTCTATAAGCCACATCAGAATTTCTTTCAATATCAGAGAACAGATCCTTATTCAATTTTTTCAGAAGAGGTTTAAGAAGTTTGAGCTTGGACAGCACTCTAAACATAGGGGAGCCAATACTCTGCTGATTCCAACCTATTCTAACAATCTCCTTATACTCCTTAACCTTGCTCCACATGTTAAAGAATTTAAAAGGTTTCTTCCCACCATGAATTACACCTCCCTCCTCAATCAAGCAAGGACAGTGATCAAACTCCCCCTCAGGCCCAAAGAAAGCATAGGCATTAGGCCTAAGATTGAGCCAACCATCATTAATCAAAACTCTATCTATTCTACTAAAGACTCTGGTACCACTGGGTTGCTTGTTATTCCAAGTAAAAAAAGCCCCCAAAGTCTTAATGTCCCTCAAATCACAATTATTTATAGCATTTTGAAAAGGCACTGTTTCTGAATCTTTGACAGGAAGGCCAATTTTCTTACTAGCATGGAGAACATTGTTAAAATCCCCTAAGATGATCCAAGGGTCCACAGTAGATAGTCTCATAAGATCATTCCAAAGAGGAGTTCTCTCCTCAATTCTATTCAATCCATATACAATAGTTATATAGAAAATTCTATCATTACTACCATGCTGAACTTTAATATGAATAAACTGAGATGACATTTCCAACACAGCCACCTTAACTCCCTGATTCCTCCATAAAACCCAAATTCTCCCACCATCATGATAGGCATGATTAGTAACATAAGACCAGCCACAACAGACATTACCTGCTACTTTATTTAGAGACAAGGATTTCACTCTTGTCTCAAGGAGCCCAAATATCTCAACACCCATCTGATGAAGATACCACTTAATATATTTCTGTTTAATCTCATTATTCAGGCCCCTAATGTTCCATACTCCAATTCTAGTCATGATGAGATGGAGGATTATCATCCCCACCACCTCTATCCACCAATGCAGACTCTTTCCCCAATGCACTATTAAATTGCAGGGCAAATCCACTCTGCTGCATGTCAGGAATCCTAGTCTCATGTCTAGTGAGTCTATTAATGATCCTAGCAGGGGTAAGCACAGCACTATAAGTCATATTTGCAGGGGTATTATCTGGTGTAATGACTACACCACCATCTTCCTTCTCCATCCTACCATTCCTCTGACCACTGGTGACTCCTAAGCTTTGCTGTAAGCTAGGGAATTCCAATTGGTCATTAATCTGCCTAACTTCCTCCTTCTTCTTCCACACCTTCCTAACAGGTCCTGACACTGTTTTTATAGGACCCCTAGACTTTCTGCACATCTCCAAATTGTGTCCCATACCATTACAGCTCAAACAAGTTATTGGTATCCAATCATACTCCACAACAACAGTGACCTCCTGACCCATCTCATCCTCAAAGACAATCTGTGTAGGGAAATTCTGATCTACCTCAACCTCTACGAGCACCTTAGCAAAGCATAATAAAGTTCGCATTATAGTAACATCATCAATTCTTTCAAACTTGCCAATTAATGATGCCAGCTTCATCAGACACTTTCCCCCCCCAGAATTTCAAATCCAGACCCACCAATTTTATCCAAATAGGGACATTCTTCACCGATACCTTGGCCATTTTAACATTAGGGTCCCAAGGTCGTAAAATGATGGGTTTACCATCTAACAGCAGAATCCCTTTTTTCAGAACAAGTTGTTGGTGCTCTACTTCAGCAAAACGAATCACGAATAATCCATTAGGTAGAAAAGAGACTTTAGATATATTATAATCCACTAGAACTCTTCTAATGAAACCTTCTAAGACCATTATCGGAGGATTAGCCCCCATAACATAGCCGTATAGTGCAGAAGACCAATACTTAATCTCATATTGTACATCATCAAGCGTAAGTTTTAGATTATTACCTTTTGCCACACACTCAACTGATGTACTTTCCACCCGTGGTTCCATATGTTCCTCCCTAGAACGATTCAGCTCTTGTTTCCTCTGTTTTGAAACTACTTCTTGCCATTGCTCCTCCTTCTCAGCTTCCATCTGAGATTCAACCTCCTTCTCTCCTTGTAATTTCTGATGTACCGCCTCCTGAGCACTTCGAATTTCATTTTGTCTTGAGTCATTCAATTTCACCTGAGACGACTTTCCAGCAGATCCATTTTTACTATTTGAATTTGTATTATTTGACGTATTAGAATTATCGAGTGTTTGTATATTAGAGGATGATATATTATTTTTACTATTTGATTTAGAACTATTAAGAGAATGATTAGTAATATTGGTTTTAGCCATTGCACAAAACCCAAGAACCCTAGAAAATTAGGAGTACTTATCTCTAACTTTCTCTCTCATCATTCTCTAATAATAAAAAAAAATTGATTAAGTTGTATATATATATATATATATATGTGTGTGTGTGTGTTTGTGTGTGTGTGTGTGTGTGATTATAAATTATCACTTAAAATGTTAAGTTTAATTTATTTGACATGTAATTGTATTTAAACTAGTTAAATACATATTTATATTATAAGATAACATGTCACATAACACATGTCACAAGTGTGACAAATGACAAAATCACAAAATGTAAAATGGAATTCATATTACACATCAAAACCGGTTTTGCTTAAGTGTAGGGTAGTGTTTAAGCTTTAGTGTTGTTCTAATCAAGATTAGGCATAATCATTACTAGCCTAAATAGCTATATAGCCACCCTATAACTTTGATAAGGCAAAAAGCAAAAGGCAACCACCTTGGCCCATGGTGGTGCCGGTTTTGGTGAAGGTTTAAGAGGATGTTTTCCTCTTGTTTTTAAGAAGAACATCTCATAACAAAATACTTACTTCTTCTCACTAGAAAATGAGTTAAGTTAAGAAACTTAAGAAGTTTCATATAACTTATATTAGAGCTTGAACTCGGTTTTCTAAGGTAGAAATTTCGAGTGACTTGTCTTGGTTCTAAGGGTACTTGTTAGTTGTTCTAGTATAACAATATACAAGTGATTAAGGATAGTCTAGGTGTATCACCAAGGAGAGTTCCTATACTTGGAACTAGGAAGTTCATCCATATATCCTTAAGCTCAAGAACAAGTACAAGAAGGTGTCTTGTACTTGTGCCCAAACTCAAATAATACTCGATGTGAGGAACACTCTTCTTCTCTAATTTCGACTAATATAGTTAACATGTGACTAGATCTTTCAAGCTAATTAAAATGTTAATTATTATTACTTAAGAAATGTCTTAAGTGTAGGTATATGAACCTAACAAATAATTCATTATCAAAACCCTAAACTCTCTTAAAACTATCTCTAAATCCCACTTAATAATCTTTATTCATCCCTAAGGATTGTCGTTGATAGTGCTTCGGAATCGGTCTTAACCTTAATCTCGTCGTAAGTACCTTTAATTTGAATCTAATTTATTATATTTAGGTAGATATTATTAACCCTAATCTGTTTGGGATGGGATTAGATTTTTTAGTGAATTAGATTATTAATTGTTGTTAGGAGGAGAATTCATAGAGGACCGTTTCTAGCCTTGAGTGGTCTTAAGGTACAGAATTGCTTTGAGGTAGAGTTTTTGTTCTTAATACTTTTGTATGTTGATCGATGTTTGATATTCTTGATGATCTTGTTGATAATATTGTTGATGATATTACTATGATGATTATGGTTGATGACGATTGTGATGATGGTTACGACGAGGATGGTTGTGATTGTGATGGTTACTGGTTATATTTTGGTGGTCCGGTCGGGAGACGGACCACACCCCGAGTTCGCCTCTCGTGGCTCGCTCGCCACGAGGAGGATGTGCACATTAATGTTCCGGGAACTTTCGATGCGGTGAGGGGGTTGTTGATGTCCAGTACTGCGCTCTGGCATAGTAGGTGGAACGTCGTTAAGATTTGCAGTCTAACGCTGTCAGGGGTTACCGTTTCGGCGGGAACTCGGTTACTACAGTGAATAGATGATATTGGTTACTTGATTGCTTGAGATGATTGTTGTTGTTGGTTATTATGTTGATCTATATATGATGGTACTAACCATGTTTATGTTTTCAAACCAGCTGTTATCCATTGAGGAATGGTGAGCAGGAGTTTAAAAGGTATTCCCTTTGAGCATACGTTAGGGATCAGATGGGATTAATGATGCTGACGAGTCTTTAGCTTTAGCTGTGTCATAGACTTCATTATGAGTTGCTATTTTATACCAGTCCAGGATTTTTTTTTGAGACAGTATTTGACTATTCTTTTGAGACGATGTATTTACATTAAACGTTATTTTAATAAATGTCGTTTTATTTTGGTCTATTTGATATGTACTACCTTGGGCAGCCAATATGGTAGTTCCCTTGTTTGTTGAGGAAGACCTTTGTAAGGTTCTTTGGTACATGGGGGTGTTACGAATTAGTATCAGCGCGATGATTTTGGAACCTAAAACCAATGAACCCAATGAACTTAGGTGTGTAAATTAAAATGAACTAGGATAGGAGTTGTGTGGAAATACCACAAAGACTTGGGAGATGTCCTATAGTTTCAAACTCGCCCTTACAACTCTTAGTCGGTAAACACGGGGATGTGTCGGGGACATATTCGCGTGATGTGATTGGTATGTAAATTGGTGAATGATTTTATGAAGGTGAAATTGAGTATGAGCATGAAAAGCATGTGTTATGATTATGAAAATGTGTTATGATTGAGCATATATGAATTTGTACTTTATTGGGAGCGTATTTCTGTATAGCTCGACCAAGAGGGGCATGGGACTCGACCGAGTAGTGCATACTCGACCGAGTACCCTTAGCACTCGACCGAGTGTTGGGGTCTAGTATGTGATGGATGTTTAATTTTTGGCACTCGGTCGAGTGTAAGTAGGCACTCGGCCAAGTAGGTCGTATTCGACCGAGTGAAATCCGCACTCGACCGAGTAGATGTCCTTGCAAAATTTTGGTGGCTACCGTTTTTGGAAAATCACCGAGTATAGTGTAACAACCCGGATTTCACGATAATGGAAATAACGTATAAATAGATAATAATCAAAGTTTAACAATGAAAATAAGGTCAAGGTGGCGGAAACACCTGACCAATCCGGATCGCTACTAAATCCAAAACTAAACTATTACATTATTAATATTCTCTAAGGAAACCTAGAATCTTAAACATATTATTGATCTCGCCACAAGTCTCTCCAGCCCAACATCCAGACAAGCAGCATCCAAATTCAACCTGAGAATGGGGGTCGACAATCAGTCGGGAGTAACTAGATACTCTCCCAGTCATGTTTACAACATGCCGAATTAATCAACAATAAATAACAACTGAAAATACTCATGAACGACATCTGAAGAAATTATTAAGCATGCCATAATATAATCATCAAAATCAGCAATAACAGGATAAGAACAACCGACATGGGAGCGTATAACAACTGCCTCCACTTACCAAGCATAGCGTATAGAACGAACGCCGTTAGAGCGTATAAAGACTGCCTCTAACTGTCAGAGTGTATAACAACTGCCTCTGAACGGATGGAGCGTATAACAACTGCCACCATCGGTGTCGTCCGTTTAATAACTGCATCCACGGTACTATGTATTGTGACACCCTCAAACTTGCGGAAAGAAAAAAAATAATTTAAACTAGATAAAAGATGAAAATACAATACAAAGGTGTCATAAAATAAAAAGGTTCATACAAAAGGAAAATAATATTATACATAAAAATTACACAAGACGGGAGACATATCTCCCGTATAACTACGGAAATAAAAAGAGTGTATAATAATATACAATCCTAAAGAACCGAATATAGGTCCAAGGTAAATACTTCGCTCGCTAGCTCGTCAATGTACCCCAAATATGCATCACCACCTGTTCGACCGCATTAAATATAAACACGGAAGCCACAGTCAGTGGGAGTAACTCCGAGTTCTCCCAGCCACGAAATGTCGAGTTTAATGAAACATGAATAACATAAAAGCAATGTATATGGAAAATACAAAACTTAAACATATATGATATGCTTTTCATGTTATGAAACACTTAACTAACATATAACCTATCATATGAAAGCTATCATGTGAAACCGATGATAAAATATAACAAGAGGTAGGGAAGCTGGTATGCTAGCTCAGAGGTTTCCATCTCTAGAACCATGGCCGTGATACACCAAATCCCTAATCCACACGTAATCAATCATGTGAATCAGTTAACAATCGGGAATCCAAACTCTATTAATCTTAGCCGGCTTGCATCTCACCTTCTAAACTCATAGAATCATACAAACATGAAAGACAAATACTTCTACAAACAGGCATAAGTTCTTAGCACAGTCAATAGACGACTTCTGTAACTCGAGGCTATACCACAAGGTAGGAAAACATCCTAGTCCTAGACTGATCAGACCTAGCGACAACAGCTATTCCATTCCCCGTCCCATGACATAACCGTCTATGAGAAACTCTACTAGGCGACCCCCTAAGCAGAGATGGCTAGTACTTAAGCTGGCTCCCTGCCCAAAGCGGAACTCTTAGGATGCCATGCCCCGACTTGGAGATAAGCCCCCCAGGCCGTGACACAAAAGCTATCAAGCAGTGAACTATATACTCGTTAAAGATAGTACGGGCCTATCAATGTCATTGTCCAAGATACTCATTTAGAATTAGAATGGTCAAGACGCCATATACTCATAATTCTCTATGGGTACTTAGTCAACACGACACCGACCATATAATAAAACAGTCACAGGAAAAACATCCTATCATGTGACTAATTGCATATAAGTAATAAACAAATATCATATCGCCTCATATCTACTAAGGCTAATTCAATAATTAAATACACCTTTATTTGAAGACAAATCCCCGACCCGAGTCCCGCGACGGGTCATCAGTCAAATCGGGGCTGACTAGATCTTAGTTTGACCAAACCCGTTGGATCAAACCGGCTAGAAGCAGAGTCTTTATTACATAGACATAAAATCAACATATTCATTACATGTTATTTTATTACTACTTCTAACATGTGAATTATCATATTATACCCAAAAACCCGTTTGACTTAAATGATAACAAATTAAACTACGACCTCATCTTATAATTTCTACCATGTGAGAAATAATAATTTATGAAAAACCTTTTTAATTAAATATTTTACTTATTAATATTTCCCACTTGCTAAATATTACAAAACACGATAAAAATGACGATAACTCAAAAACCGTCACAAGTCCCAAAGTGGGACCCACGGGCTGAGTTGGGCCGGACCCCACATGGGCTTGGATGGGCCCACGGGCCTGTTTTGGGCAATATGGGCTGTTTTGACAATTTTAATAAAACCGTTTCTAATTATTTCCCGCATGCTTTAACATAATTAAAACCCGTCAAAACAACAATTAAACAATCAAACATCGACACAACCCAAAGACCAAAACCCGGACCCACCATGGACCAGCCCAGACCGGTCTGGACCGGGCCTGAACCGGCCTGAACCAGCTGGTTTGGGTCCGGTTTCCAGCCCCTTTAACAACCCCCTACACGGTTCAAACCAAAACCAACACCAAATCAATTCCAACATGTTTTAATTAACAAACAACCATTTTAACAATCATCCATACAGAAATCATGATTTTAATTAAATCATTCAAATATGTCCAAAACAATAATCATGCTAATTATTCATACAACATAATAAAAATAACTACTTATCATGTTACTAACTAAAAATCATAAATCAACAACATAAACAAAAACATAAGAACAAAAGATGAACCAAAACAAAAGAAACCAAAGCTATGAACCAAAAACAAAAGCTATGTAACATATATTCGTCGAGTAACTCGGAATCGTTACCTAGCTAGCAAAATCAAGTAGCACCAAAATAAGAAGTAAAGAAACCCGTCTACTAATCTTCACCCAAAATATACGAGTCACCAAACTCGTCTTCAAAATCTTCCCCTTATAAGAAATGACAAGAAAACATTATTAGAATTTAAAACTTGATTCTCCATAATTAAAATGTTGAAAACGATTTTGACGGAATTGAAATCAAACCGTACTTGAAGATGGAGAGCGAGGAGGAGATTCTAGAAATATAAGTTAGGACGGATTTAATTAATAAATGAAGGTTTTATGATGATTTTGCTCAAGAACGACGAAGAACGGATGAAGAACACGAAGAACGCTCAAGAACGATTAAAGAAAGTGATGATTTGATCTTAATTTGATTTATTGTAAAATGAAAAGTTGTTAGTGTGTAATGATGGTTGGATGAGCCGTGTACATATAGAAGGATTAGGGAGTCGGGTTTTGAAATTGTTGTTACGGAATTGACTCGCGTTTAATAATTATATTACGGTAATCGATTAAATATAATTTGATATTAAGTTAATTAAACTAAATATCTAGATATTATGATATTGTAATCAAAAGTAATGAAAATATCAAGGCCTAAGAGAGGGTAGGAGAGCCGTGTGGGTTAGTGTTAGTCGGGTCTGTTTTGTAATCGATTTGCGTAATTTCCGTTGACGGATCGATAAAGTAACAAATATCTAAGATATTTGTATTAGTTTAATCAAAACAATTAAAATATCTCAAGTGACTGGAAAACGATGACATGGGCGTGTGACTCATGCCAAAGTCGAGTTTCGGGTTTCTTTCGGGATTTACGATGAGTCGGGAATAGTTAAATGATTCCCGGGTTTAAACCGTAAAACCTTATTATAAATTCCGAATAAATTCAAAATAATTTTATTAAATTATCATAAATCCTAATAAATCTAAATAAAAATAAATTAAAAATATTATTTTTTTTAAATAAAATTTCGGTCTTAAAAATTACAAGGCGAGTCGGGAAAGTCAACGAAAGTCAAAGTCGACTTAAAAGTCAAGAAAAGTCAAAGATGACTAAAAAGTCAAGAAAAGTTTATGACGACTTAAAAGTCAAGAAAAGTCAATGACGACTTTAACAAGTCAAGAAAAAGTCAAAGACGACTTAAAAGTCAAGAAAAGTCAAAGATGACTAAAAACGGTCTTTTCATGAAATCTCTCAGAAATTCCAAATACGAACGCGGAATTTCAAAATACGACTCGAAACAATAAATTCTATTTTAAAAACTTAAGTCTGCTGAAAAGTGTTAGTAAATATTTTCACTAGAAAAATTGGGTACTTTTTGGGTTGTTACAATCACCCCTTGTTTTAAAAAGTTTCGTCCTCGAAACTTAGAAGAAGGAAAGTAACATATATGTAGGTCAATTCAAAACTGTTAAGAATATCCTTGTAATAAAAATACAAGGTCTTATCAATGAAACGGAAGCTTCTCGTCCGCGGTTAAGAACATCAACGTCCCAAGTCAAAGACTCAAAAGATACATTTTCGCATCAATAAATGAGGAAACTAGTTATCGAACGTCTCCAATAACAAGTCTCAACACTCCTTGACGGTAAAATACTTGAATTCATAAAACATTTCCAAAAGCTTTTAGTTCAAAAATTTTATAGTAAAGGTAATAACTCTACTATCTATGCTTAAAATTTCTAACTAAAGCTTCTAATAATCTATCTATAAAAGATGATATTCGATAAAAGGAACGGAATATTCGAAAGAATAAATCGAATAGAAAGAAGAAAGAAAGAAGGAAAGAAGAAAGAAGAACGAAGGATGAGCCCCAATACTATCTTCCCTCTATGAAAATTCTAATGTCGATAGTAACAGGCACAAATTACTAATGTACAAGTAAACTAGTCTCAAGAGAGATGACAATATATCCTCAAACATTTCAATCATGGATTCCTACCAAGATATTTCAAGGCATTTCTTTACCAAATCAGAGTAGAAACTCCCAATTATTCCAATTCAATTAAAATCTTCTAAGGTCCATCGAAACTATTATTGGAAATCACCATCAAAATATTTATAATTAGGGAAACAAGACCGCTAACAACCACAAAGTAAAGGACTTACTATGAAATCCTTTAATCCTATTTATTCCAAAAATTCATTACCTTAAATTATTAACAATGAACCTTCTCATCCTCAAAAGTTGAATCCCAAAACCTCAAAGAGATTATCCACACAAATCTTATTTCACTTCACTTTTGCCAAACATAGGACAATGCGACCGTAAATCAATTTATTTATCTCTTCCAAACTCTCAATACATCGGTTTTCGCTTATAACAATATTCCTCAAGTTTGGTCATCCAAATCCAAAATTTCACAAGGTAATTATTCCCGTTAGGGTTCAACATTTAAAGCCAACAATTTCTCAAGTAACACTTACAGAATCACTAAAATTCTTAACCACAACTACCAACTATCATTATGATTATTCCGATCCTCTAAACGATATTGCAACATTAAGCTTTCCTAGTCTAAAACCACTAGGAAAGTTTCATCCTAAGTTTATCCTCAAATTCTTATAATCATCTGAACATGAAACTAGCTTAATAGGATGGTCAGGTACCATATTCGAAACTTCTTCCTCAAGGTACCAACTCTCACCACCATAGGTTGAAATTAGATCCATACCATTTTCCTCAAACCACAAGTTCCTTCTAACAAACACTAATATTCCACAAGATTCAAAGTTCTTCCTACTAGGTATAATATACCATAAACAAATGGGTATGACATCCATAAAAATGTTACAAAAGGAAGGTAAGGATACCAATAGTAAGATGGAGGAACTATCTAGAGTAATTTCCAAGAGGCAAAGAGGTTGGAAGAGAAAGAAGCTCCTAGATAGAAGGAAGAGAGCATAATACAATAAGGACGAGAGAATTCATAGATGAAGAAAGAATTCTCTTCAATTAGGCTTGTAAATCTTCAAATCTTCTGTAGAGGATACTCCTTCTAGGTAACACATATTCCACCATACGGCGTAATATTGTTCCTAGCAATTTGGCTAGCCACCCAAATATAGCCTCCTTGGCAAATGTCTTCTTTATGAGGAGGGACCTGGTTGGCACTACCAATGATCTCTTCTATACGAGGTCCAACCATCTTCATAAGAAACAAAACAAATTAAGTTACTCCTAACAATTAGCATAAACAAATAGACTACAACATAAATCCTAATCTACCCATCCTACCCTTCCATCTCACAAGTTTATTATTTTATTAAGTCAAGTTATTTATACTAGGGTACACAAACGTGCGTCGGGAGCAAAAATGCTCTGATACCAACTGTGACACCCTCAAATTTGCGGAAAGAAAAAAAATAATTTAAACTAGATAAAAGATGAAAATACAATACAAAGGTGTCATAAAATAAAAAGGGTCATTACAAAACGGAAATAATATTATACAAAAGAAATATACAAGACGGGAGACATATCTCCCGTAAAAATACGGAAATAAAAGAGTGTATAATAATATACAATCTAAGAACCGAATATAGGTCCAAGGTAAATACTTCGCTCGCTAGCTCGTCAATGTACCCCAAATATGCATCACCCCCTGTTCGACCGCATTAAATATAAACACGGAAGCCACAGTCAGTGGGGAGTAACTCCGAGTTCTCCCAGCCACGAAATGTCGAGTTTAATAAAACATGAATAACATAAAAGCAATGTATATGGAAAATACAAAACCTTAACATATATGATCTGCTTTTCATGTTATGAAACAATTAACTAACATATAACCTAGCATATGAAAGCTATCATGTGAATCCGATAATAAACTATAACACGAGGGAGGGAAGCTGGTATGCTAGCTCAGAGGTTACCGTTAACATGGCCATGATACACTCAAACCCTAATCAACACGTAATCATGTGAATCAGTTAACAATCGGTAATCCAAACTCTATCAATCCTAGCCGGCTTGCATCTCACCTTCTAGAACTCATAGAATCATACAAACATGAAAGACCAATAATTCTA
>JAIUZE010073884.1:0-17581 GCA_022085475.1 Heliosperma pusillum
AAAGTGGGAACATACCATAAACCGTCACAAAACATGAGAATATGGAATCATATAAGTTTAAATATGATAAACATGAGTCAATACATGATACATAAGCATTAGAACAAGTTTATGAAGCATAATGAATAAAAACATAGATCACCTCTCCAAAACAACGTTGTTTGAAAACCAACGAAAACAAGGGTCCACTTCAAACGGTCATAACTAGAGTTCTAGATATGGGAATGCAGAAATTCCAAGTGGAGGTGATAGCTTAACCTCTTACGGTTCCAACGAGATGTCACAAGCCCAAAACAAGCAAGTAACGAAGGAGATATGATCATTTTACGAAAAGGGGTCAGTACAGGAAAATTTCTGTTGGCAGCGTATGACGCAGCCTGCGTCACCACGACGCAGCCTGCGTCCTACGACGCAGCCTGCGTCCCCCAACGCAGCCTGCGTCCTTCACGGGATTCAAGGACGATCAAAAATCAACATGTTATCAACAACAAACTCCTCATTTATCACCACAAATCATCAATTCTCATATCAATTAACAACTAACAACATCCATCAACAACAACACAAGTCGTAAGCATACTAACCATAATCTAAATACGGTTTCTATCCTAGAAATCACATAAAACACGTAAATGATATCGAGTAACCCTTCACCGTTACCTTTACGCGTCTTTAATCGATTACTAAGCCTTCCTAGTGGTCTCCACCTACAATTAGGTAATAAAAGATGAATATATTTCACCTTGAGAAAGACGGATAACTTAAAAAGCGAGAAAGACGGTAATTTTATTACCAATACGGATAGAGGAAGGTAAGAGGGGAAGAATGAGACGAACTTACGTGAATTCCAATAAGAAACGAAGGAGATACGATGAATCTAAGCTTGGAAAGATTATGGAAGAAAGGGTTTTGGGTTTCTTAGTGATGAAGTAAGTTGAATTGTGATGAATGAATGAAATAGGTTAAGTGGTAGTGTGATATGTATGAGGAAAAAGTCAACAAAAGTCAAAGAGGGCTCAAAAGTCAAGAAAAGTCAAAGACGACTTAAAAGTCAAGAAAAGTCAAAGACGACTTAAAAGTCAAGAAAAGTCAAACTCGCCTTAAGACGGGATTCTCATGGAATCTCGCGGAAATTCCAAATACGAACTCGGAAATTCTAAATTCGACTCGGAACAATAAATTCTAAATTAAAACTTAAAATTACTGAAAAGTATCCGTAAAATATTTTCACTGGAAAAATAGGGTACATATCCGGGTGTTACAGGGAGCATAGTGAGTAGAAGTACCTATATCATGGTTAGTAGGAGGGAATCCATCCGAGGGATAATGATAAAAAGATGGGTGCGGTCCCTCGGGTCGAATTACCCCTTGCCTAGTAAAGTGATCATAAATAGGATGCAACGCAAGTCTTTGGTCATTACGAATAGCATTAATACTAAGACTAAGGTCGCGCATCATATCCATCACACCAACGCTAGATGTGGAATGACATTCTTGAGTTGGTGGAACTCGTGCACGACGGTCAACGGTGGTAGCTCTCTCACCTCTAAGTGGCAAATGGTAAGTGGGTTGAATAAAGGGGCAATTCTGATCTCACGTCGGGGTTTGCTATGGAAAAAAGGTTGAAGCTCACTCGTCTCTCCCGGTAGTGTAATAGAATCTTGATTACCAATCCTCCAAATCATATCCGGGTGAGAGCTCCGAAACCAATTACAAGATAGAAAATAGTCATAATCAAGTCCATCCCCCCTTTCCCGACTCTCAAAGGGAATCAAATCGGTGGTATCTTGGTTGAAACGGCAAACACTATAGGCAATTCGAGTAACCAACCCACCCAAAACAAATGGACCTATTTGTTGCATTACATTGTTTGGTCAAGTGGCTAGCAAATTTGTAAGAAATATTCATCTCCCACTCGGCATCACCGTTTACATTAAGAAAGGCACCTAAAATTTTGATCTCGATACTCCTCACCGAGTGAGGCTCATTCCTCCCAAAGAAAGTCCACCCCATAAATCTTTGCCAAATGCGAATCTCGGGGTAGTGAATGTATTGGTGAGGGGTATGGTCCCAACCGGTGAAAGGGTAGTGAGAAATGGATGCCCAAGTCAAGTCAGGTAGTAATCCTTGGGTGATTCGGTACACAAGCCCTCACATCTCAAAGCAAAACTCTTGGCAAAGTCCGATAAATCCATACGATAATCATGATTAAACAACCAGAATGATACAAAATGGACAAACCCTTCACGTTTTGATTTATGAAACTCGAAGGAACTCAAAAACTCAAGTATGAGTTCGAGAAAGGTTAGATAATCCATCTTGTAACAAGCTAGCATACCAATATTTTTAAATAAAGCCTTTACTTGTTTATCAATTTCGATTCTTTTCAAAGAAGCGTGATTGATAAACTTGGTTGTTTTCATACCTTTGGAGCGTAGGAGACCCAATTATCCCATTGTTTTTTATCGTTGAATATCACTCGGGGATAATCATTATCATGCCATTCCGGTACATCGGGCATTTCAACATCCTCCGTAGCTCGGGAGGATTCCGCACCACCTCTTCTTCTCTTTGGAGCACCTTGGGTAGGAGCTTTTCTAGGTGCCATTTTTCTGAAATTTTAAGACGAAATTTCATCCTAAGGCTACTAAAATCCATCCAAATAACAATAATAAAACAAACTAGTAAGCTAATTCATCCTACAAATACCAATAGAGCACAAGACAATCAATGTTTAGCATAATGAAGTACAAAATCAATTTCCCCCAATTTGAGTTAGGGTTTGATAAACTTAATTAAATTGATTGGAATGGATGAAATTAGAGAGAAATGAAGGCAAAACTTACTTGATGATGGTGATGATTGAATGATTCTTGCAAAGTAATGAAGGAATTGATGTTTCCTTGGAGTTTAAGTGAAAAAATGAAGAAGATAGAGTGAGGAAGAGTACCGTCGGGTGTGTATGTGAGGAATGATGAAATTCTAATTCCGTAAGAAGCAGATAAAACATCGGACGCATAGAAATTTGAAACCCCGATCGGGGTTTGCCCCCTGTAAGTTCCTGTTTATTTCCGTGATTTGCAATACGAGTTTCCCCGAACGGGTTTCCATGCTTGGGGATGCGTGAATTTCCTCATCGAATCTTCTTGTCTTCATTTTTTTCACCTAAAAAAATCAAAAAGAAACATCGTCAAGTCTAGTCAAGTCTAAAAAACCAGAAATTACGGAAAATAAGAAAATAAAGAAAATAAAAGGAAAGCAAATAAAAGCTTGGGTTGCCTCCCAAGAAGCGCTGGTTTAACGTCTCGCACGACGTATGACGCTCGAGTCGGTTCAAGCTTCCATGCTATCTCCCTCGATTACCCCAATGACCGCATTCTCATGGTAGACCTTCAAACGATGGCCATTGACTTTGAATTTTTCGCCATTAGTGGTCATCACTTCAACGTAACCAAACTATTTGACATTTGTGACGGTATATGGACCGGACCACCACGATCGTAATTTTCCAGGAAATAGCTTGAGGCGGGAATTAAAAAGTAACACCTTATCACCGATTTGAAACTCCTTCTTCAAAATCCTCTTATCATGCCATCTCTTTGTTCTCTCTTTGTAAAGACGGGAGCTCTCATAAGCTTGTAAACGGAACTCATCAAGTGCATTCAATTGTAACATCCGCTTTTCACCACTCAACTTGGAATCCATGTTGAGCTCCTTGATTGCCCAATAAGCTTTATGTTCCATCTCAACGGGGAGATGGCACGCCTTTCCATAGACCAACCTACACAATGAAGTACAAATAAGTGTCTTATATGCGGTACGGTAGGCCCATCAAGCTTCATGCTCCAATCCTTTCGTAACTTAGCAACAAATTTCTCGAGTATGGATTTGAGCTCACGATTAGAAACCTCCACTTGGCCACTAGTTTATGGATGATAAGCCAAGCCTCTTCTATGATAGACCCCATATTTCTCCAATAAGGTATCAAGTTGTTTCTCACCAAAGTGAGTACCATGGTCACTAATGACCGCTCTTGGGATCCCAAACCTCGTAAATACGATCTTCTTGAATAAGTTAACCACGACACGAGCACCGTTTGTTGGAGTAGCTATTGCCTCAACCCATTTAGAGACATAATCAACGGCAACCAAAATATACCGATTCCCTTCTGAGGAAGGAAACGGTCCTTGATAATCAATCCCCCAAACATTGAATACCTCCACTTCCAAGATACCATTTAAAGGCATCTCATGCCTCCTTGATATAGAACCCGTTCTTTGGCAAGCATCGCAAGCCGTAACGAAAGCTTTGGCATCTTGGAACATAATTGGCCAATAGAAACCGGATTGCAACACATTTGCAACGGTCTTGGATGGTCCATGGTGACCACCATAGAAGATTGGCATGCTTTTAGCACCCCTTTAGCACCCCTTTCACATCCCAATGTGGGATACATCTCCGAAAAAGCCCATCGGAGCAATGTTTGAATATATATGGATCATCCCATAGGAAGAACTTTGCATCGTGTAGGAATGTCTTCATTTGTTGATATGAAAGGCTAGGTGGCAATTCCTTTCCAACTAGAAAGTTGGCTATGTCGGCATACCAAGGAGTATTAGCTTCCAACATCATTAGAGCATCATTGGCGAAGGAATCATCAATAGGTATATCAATACCTCCATCATCAAACCTCAAGCAGGATAAGTGATCGGCCACAACATTTTCGGCCCCCTTCTTGTCTTTAATCTCAAGATCAAATTCTTGCAAGAGCAAGATCCATCGTATCAACCTCGTCTTAGCTTCTTGTTTGGCTAGGAGATGCTTTAGAGCGGCATGATCGGTATGAACAATGACTTTGGAACCAATCAAGTAAGAGCGAAATTTGTCTAAGGCATAGACAATGGCAAGTAGCTCTTTCTTCGTAGTGGCATAGTTGATTTGAGCCGCATCCAAGATTTTGCTAGCATAGTAGATAGCATGGAGAACCTTGTCCTTCCTTTGTCCTAGCACGACACCTACCGCATAGTCACTAGCATCACACATGAGCTCAAATGATAAGTTCCAATCCGATGATTGGATGATAGGTGCGGAAATCAAAGCCTTCTTGATCCTAGTAAAAGACTCAAGACAATCATTAGTAAACACGGAGGGAGCATCTTTTAAAAGAAGCTCCGTAAGGGATTTGGCAATCTTAGAAAAATCTTTAATAAAACGGCGGTAGAAACCCGCATGGCCTAAGAAACTCCTTACTCCCTTGACATTTACCGGTGGGGCTAGTTGTTCAACAACTTGGACCTTAGCACGATCCACTTCAATTCCTCTTTCCAAAACAATATGACCAAGTACCACCCCTTCATTGACCATGAAGTGGCGCTTTCCGATCATTCCAAGCCCACCGCGACTATGCTTCCGGCCGGTATCACCACCACTCAAATTAACGCCCCGGAATTCGAGATCAAACCATCTTTCATTACTCTTGTGGAGAGGAAGCAATTTGGGGGGAGTCCTTTGGAGGATCCCAATTTGCATGTGCAAAACTTTTGTGACTATTGCTTCATGATTCGCCAAACAGGTCTCAATCAAGCCCAAATTAGGGAAATACTTTTCCCTTTCTCTTTGAAGGGCAAGGCAAAACTTTGGATCAATAGCTTTGATCGTACCACCATGGGAGTAACAAATTGGGAGACATTGGCTCTTGCTTTCTATCAAAAGTTTTTTCCACCCGAGAAAACTCAAACTTTGAGGAGCCAAATCACGGGATTCCGTCAACAAGCTCTTGAGAGCTTATATGAAGCTTGGGAGAGGTACAAAGAGATCCAAAGGCAATGCCCACACCATGGGTTGGATGCTTGGTTCCTTGCCATAACATTCTACAATGGGTGTTGTGCCGAATCCCGAAGAATTCTTGATTCCGCCAACAATGGGCGTTTTCAAGAAATTGACACGGATATTGCTCATGCCACCATTGAATCCATGGCGATCCACGATGCCCAATATGTTAATTCTTGGAGTACACCCATCCAAGGAGGAGAGGGAGTTGCCGACACTAGCATTTTGAAGAATTAAATCCTTTTGCTCCAAGAAACGTTGGAGGCTGAACAGGCGGTTCATCAACTCAATGTCGTGTCTTCTACTAGTCAAATTGTTGTTTGCGAAAGTTGTGGAGGTGCGGGTCATTTCTCCAATGTATGCCAAGCTACTATGGAAGAGGTATGTGCTTTTCAAACTTTTAAACAAAGTTCTTATCCACCGGGTACCTTTTCCAATACTTACAACCCAAACACAAAATTCCACCTCAACTTGTCTTACAAAAGCAACAATGTGCTCAATCCTCAACCCTAACAAAATTTTGTGCCTCAAGCTCAACAAAATGCCTATGTCCCACAACAAAGATTCAATTTTCCACCGGGCTATCAAAATCAAAACTACCAACAAAGACCACCAATCCAAAATTCCCAACCTAACCAAGTTCCACCACCCCAAAATGTCCAATAAAACTATCAAGAAATCAAGTTCTTGGTAGTGCAATTGGCTAAGATCCAAACGGAAATGTTGGCTCAATTTCAAAAGAATGATCAAAGCCATGGTTCCGTAATCAAAATGCTAGAACAACAAATGGCTCAACTAGCCTCTTCTAGCTCTCAAAGAAGAACGGGTCAATTACCACCTCAAGGTGAGCAACCACATGATACTCTCAATGCAATCACCTTGAGAAGTGGTACGAAGTATGATGAGCCACCAATGCCAAAAGACAATGAGGGGTTGCTTGTTAAGTTGGAGGTTTCCCCTAGTGGTGAGAAAGACGAGGTTATGCCAAAAAAGGTGGATGATCCCATTGTGGTTGAGCAAGTCAAAGATGTGGAGGATGCTCCTCCAAAGAAGGTTATTGAGACAAAGGAGCCGGAAAAAGTCAAAGTGCCTTTCCCTCATAGGTTGGCAAGCATCACAAGAACACTCAATTCGGTAAATTCATGGAAGTTGTGAAGAACCTCCAGGTAATTGTTCCTTTTACTGAATTAATTACTCAAATTCCGTCTTACACTAAGTTCATGAAAGACATTTTAACTAAGAAGAGGACTTTTGACGAGATAGAAATTATAGCCTTCACCGCCGAGTGTAGTGCTCTTTTGCAAAATAAGTCCCCTCCTAAGTTAAAATATCCCGGTAGTTTTTCCATTCCATGCACAATTGGTACCTATCAAATTGATAAAGCTTTATGTGATTTAGGTGCTAGCGTAAGTGTCATTCCTTACTCTATTTGTGCTAAGCTTAATATGGCAGTCTTGAAATGTACTAGTGTCACGTTGCAAATGACGGATCGTTCTATAAAACGCCCTTTCGGAGTTTTGGAGGATGTTCCCGTCAAAGTTGGTAAATATTTTATTCCGGTTGATTTTATTGTTCTTGACATGGCCGAAGATGCCCAAGTCCCAATCATTTTGGGGAGACCCTTTTTACATACCGCGGGTGCGGTAATTGATGTCAAGAATGGTAAAATTACAATGGAAGTGGGTGACGATAAGGTCACATACAATTTGAATAGTGCCATGAAGAGTCCAATGTTAGAAGAGTCTTGCTTTTCTATTGATATTTTGGATGTTGTTGACCTTGTTATAGATGACTCTATCTCTCGGTCTTTGGTTAAAGACCCATTTGGGGCACTCTTGCTATTAGAACATTTGCAGGTGATCATGAGATTGGGAATGAGGAGATGGATGCTTTGGAGAATGAATTGGATGGAAAAGGGTTATCATTGGAGGAGAGCTCACACTTTGTACGTTTGGTTTCTACACCTCAAGACCTTGAGGTACAAAAACCCGAACTTAAACCCCTCCCTTCTAATTTGAAGTATGCTTTTCTAGATGATGAGGAAATGTGTCCGGTAATTGTTGGTGCTAATTTGAGTGAGAGTCAATTGTCTTCATTGCTTCATGTTTTAAAATCTCACAAAAAAGCTATTGGCTATAAACTAGATGATTTAAAGGGCATAATCCCCGAGTTTTGCATGCATATAATCCATCTAGAGGAAGATCATAAACCATGTATCCAAGGTCAAAGACGACTAAATCCTAACATGCAAGAAGTGGTTAAAAAGGAAGTGATTAAATTGTTAGATGCGAGAATTATTTATGCAATTTCCGATTCCAAATGGGTAAGTCCGGTCCAAGTGGTTCCTAAGAAAGGAGGAACCACCGTAGTCAAAAATGATAAAAATGAACTTATTCCAACTAGGATTGTAACGGGTTGGAGAATGTGTATTTGACTATAGGAGATTGAATTTGGCCACCAAAAAAAATCACTACCCTTTACATTTTATTGACCAAATGTTGGAGCGGTTGACATGTCATAAGTATTTTTGCTATCTTGATGGATATTCCGGGTTCTTTCAAATACCCATTCACCCGGATGACCAAGAGAGGACCACGTTTACATATCCCTATGGTACCTTTCCTTACCGTAGAATGCCTTTTGGTCTTTGTAATACCCCCGCCACTTTCCAACGTTGCATGATAAGCATTTTATCCGACTTTATCGAGTCTATCATGGAAGTGTTTATGGATGATTTTAGTGTTTATGGTTCTTCATTTGATGCTTGTTTGTCTAACTTGTCTAAAGTGTTGAAGCGTTGTGAGGAGGTTGACTTGGTATTGAATGCGGAAAAGTGCCACTTCATGGTCAATGAAGGGGTGGTACTTGGTCATATTGTTTCGGAAAGTTTCACTATTCTCTTAGTTGGTGAGGGTGGTGGTAATGATGATGAACTAGAAACCTCCTCCTTTTCAAGATTTTTCAGATCGTCTAAGTAAGACTTTCTGGCACCTTCAACTTGCACGGGAAAAGAGGTGTCTTTTACTTCTTTCCAGGAGCGTCGTCTTCTACGAAAGGTTTTCGCGGGCTTGGAATCCGGTGAAAGTAATTCTTCTTCACGAGAAGACCTGGGCATAAGGCAACAATCTTCAAGGAAATTATAAGTACGGTCTCAAGGAACAAGTGTTCCTAAAGACAAGAGAAAAATGATAGAAGTCTACAAATCAAAAACGAAATAAAATCGTGTCCCCGGCAACGGCGCCAAAATTTGATAGGCTATCGCACACCTATGCAAAGATAAATTTCCCTAGACACAAATTAATGTAGTACGAGGGGTCGAACACTAGGACACGGGAATTTCACTATGAAATGCTATGAAAAGACTACTATCAAGGTTCGGTTTAATGGTTTGGTTTGATGTTTAGCAAAATATGATGTAAATTAAATAATATTAAAAGAGTTTAGGGGAGTCGGATCACTCATGCAAATACGTAAATGCTCATGTTAAACATAGAAATTCTTAATATTGTTAATTCTTTAGGCTAAAGACACCCATCTCTCGATATTAGTGTCAACCTTAGGTCGAGTCCTAGAGAACTTTCGTTATGACTAGAGTCGTCCTACTACACATGCTTAGTCTAATCCTATTCCGTGCCTCACGACTTATAGAATGAATTAACAAATTTAATCAATGCAATTGGCCAAATAACAAAGATTAACAAAACAATACAAGCATGTGATAGAAACAATTTACCAATATTAATTCATCGTTATTTTAACATTTACAACTTACTAATTATGCATGGCTTCCTTAATCCCTAGACAAATGAAACTACTCACTCATGTTGATAATTAAACTAATAGTATTATATATAATAAGCATGGTGAATATGAAATTACAAAAGAAAACAACTTGTTAATATAGAATATGTTATACTAAGTGAATGAAATTACTACTAATAATTCTAATGTAAATAACAATGAAATCTTGATTGACTAGTTATATGATTAACTAAATGACTTGTAAGATAAATGATGAAAGTGAATAATAACATAAAACTAGAATTAGAATTACTGCAATCGAGAAGTATAACTCGGAAATGAAGAACAAATAACCCAAATGCTTGAATGGAAAGATTGAAATACAACTTAAAATGTAACTAAGTGTTTGAACAAAGTAATAACCAAATGTTTAACTAAATATGAAACTAAGAGAAACTTGTGTGCTTAAGCTAAGGGAAATATGATGAAAAGATATGAGAAAAGATATGAAAAAGTATGCCTCTAAGTGTCGAAGTCCTTCTCCTTTATATAGGGAGAGGGACTTGAAACGTAAGATTTCACAGAGACCAAACCTCGATCGGGGAATGGGAACGCCGATCGGGGTTTCCATAATCCGGGTATATTTGCTTAATTGCTCCATTTAATGCTTTAGGATTCCTAAGATATGTCTTTAAGCACCTTAATTCTCCGGTTAATTGCGTAGTTTTGGGATTCCTTGAGCATCCAAAGAAGCATCCTATGTTGAGTTGTGGGCTCCTTGCATTGGGCTTCATTTTTGGTTTCTCATTTGCATATCAATCCATTTCACAAATCTTCATGCTTGGCTTGTAATTTTCCATTTTATCCTTCTATGGTCCATCTTTCTTCCATTAGCTTGTTGGACTTTGGTGCTTGTTAATGTGCTAGGAAAAAGCATCTAAATGCTTAGATTACTACAAAACATAGCAAAAACGAGCAATGCACCTCGAACACGTAATTAGCTCACAAATATACATACTAAGCTGTAACAACCCGAAAAGTACTGCAACAGGAGTCTGTGACCAAGCCAAGACACGAGCCATGACACGAGCTCAAGACAAGACACAAACTCAAGACAAGACTCAACATCAAAACAACAACATCCATTCAGACAACACCATGACCAGCTATGACAATGTTCTATTCAGTCCAAGCCACAACCACTTCAAGCATGCTAAGACAACACCACCACAACCAGAACAAAGCCTAGCCATCCACTTCCCAAGGCTAAGCCACAACAAAGCTCAGCCAACAGTCCAACAAGCCCAACACAACAAAAACAGCCCCCAGCCAAAAACAGCCTATCACAGCCTTTCTAAACAAGGTCCATGGGGCCCCACACAATCAAACAAGCCTAACCAACCCTCAAACCTATGTCTTGGGAAGGTCCTCTACAACTTTCCCCAGGACTTCCCTCCCAACAAACAAACACACAAAGAGTTAGCTTAGGGACAACTTCAGACTGTCCAGATTTCAGCCTTTTGCAGTAGTTAACATGTCACTATCAAACTTTCCTTTTATGATCAAACAAACTCGAGGGCCTTTTAGAAGGACCTTTGGCATCCATCCCACTTCAGTTGAGCTCAAGAATCAAGCTCAGAAGTCCACCCCTCCACCAGTTTCAACCCCAACAAATCCATTAAGGCAGATTGTCCTATTAGAATTACTTTTCTACTTTATCTACTTTATGTCAGTTTTCCTGCAAGTTTGTAGCTGTTATTTTGTTTCATATTGTAAGCCTTGTGGCCCTAGATATCTCCTAAACGTCTGAGTTGTATCCTTGTTGCCTATATAAGGCCTTGACCTAATGAAATGCAAATCAGATTTGAAGTAAAACATAAAACTGAAACCTTGTTTCTGTTGCATCTCTTGGCTGTGTGCTTGAGACAACTTCCTTTGCTTTGTGCTTGGAAGTGAGCTTGGGTCCTTAGCTGTGTGCTGGGATCAAGGTTCAACCCTCAACCATTGGCTTTGTGCTTTGGTTAAGGTCCTATCCTTGTTCTTTAACAATCAATTCAAACAGAAACAGAGTACTTGCAAGTGTCTTGATCTTAGCTCAATTTGTCATTGTTTAGTTGTCTTTCTGAATAGTTTCAGTGCAAATTGGTTATCAGAGCTTTGGTTTGTGAGTTCATCTACCTAACTACATTAAAAACACAAAATACAACCATGAGTGAAGAGAGAATCACAGGTATTGAAAACACAGTTCAAGATCTTGTCAGAACTGTAATGGAGGTCTCTAGATCTGTCAATGAACTCCTTGAGGGCCAACAGAACAATGATACAAGGGGAGGCAGAGGTCGAGGAAGAGGAGCACCTTTCCCACAAGGTGGAGTAAGGAGGAGACAACCTGTAGATCAGTTTGAAATGTCAGATTCAGATGGCTCAGATCACAATCTTCTCAGACACCAAGACAAAGATATCAAGGTAGAGATTCCTGACTTTCTAGGTAGCTTGAACCCTGATGATTTCTTAGATTGGCTAAGGTCTGTAGAAAGAGTCTTTGAGTTTAAAGGATACACTGATAGAAAGGCTTTTAAGGTTGCTATCATGAAACTAAAAGGCTATGCCTCACTTTGGTATGAAAACATGAAAACCTTGAGGGTTAGAGAAGGGAAAGAACCTGTAAAGTCATGGCTCAAACTGAAAAAGAAAATGAGAGCTAAGTTTGTCTCTAGGGACTACACTCAAGACATGTTCATTAAGCTTACTCACCTAAAGCAAGACCAAAGACCTTTAGAGTCCTACCTAAGAGACTTTGAACAACTCACTTTGCAATGTGAGGTTGTTGAGAAATCTGAACAAAAGATAGCAAGGTTCTTAGAGGGGTTGGATGAAAGGATAGCTAGCAAAGTCAGGCTACAAAACATATACTCCTTTGAGGAAGCTGTCAACTTGTCTTTAAGGGTAGAAAAATTGGGAAAAGGAAAGGCCAGTGCTTCTAAGACACCTTCCAGAACCCCCACCTTCAAACCTTTTGTAGGAGTTAAGATAGGAGAACCTGTGGTTCCTGTTAAGACTCCTTTCAACCTTGATAAAGGCAAGGCTGTTGAGGCAGGCCAAAGGAAGACTACCCCTCTCAAAAAGTGCTTTCAATGTCAAGGGTATGGACATTTTGCTAGAGAATGTCCATCTAAAAGGGCTCTGAGTACCCTAGAAGTAATCCATTGGGGAGATGATGAAGTGTTGGTCTGTGATGAAGAGATGGAAGAGCCTGAGGTAGAGGCTAGTGAGGAGTTGATAGAGCCTGATGCAGGGTTAAGTTTGGTAACATGGAGGGTAATGCATACTCAACCACAACCTTTGGAAGAGGACCAAAGACACCAGATCTTTAGGACCAGATGTACCATCAAGGGTAGAGTATGTAACCTCATTATTGATGGGGGAAGCTGCACTAATGTGGCTTCCAAAACACTGATAGACAAGCTAGCTCTACCCACCAAAGACCACCCCCTACCTTACAAACTCAGATGGCTAAACAAAGGGGCTGAGATCAAGGTGGATAAACAATGTGTTATACCTTTCTCAATTGGTAAAGGGTATGTGGATGAGAGTCTTTGTGATGTTCTACCTATGGATGCATGTCACCTTCTGCTTGGGAGACCATGGGAGTTTGATAGGGATGCCATACACCATGGGAGAGACAACACTTACACCTTCAAGTATGGGAAGAAGAAGATCACCCTAGCACCTTTACCACCTGCTTTAAAGATCAACCCAAACCCCATGAGTGAGGCTTCCAAAGAAGTCATGTTGATAAGTGAATCAGAAATAGCACAAGAGCTAAGTGAGCTACAACCTGTATACATATTGCTAGTCAAGGAGACTGGGATGAGTATCATTGATATCCCTGAAGAGGTCAAATCTATCCTAGAAAGTTATGGTGATGTCTTCCCTACTGAGCTTCCTAGTGGACTGCCACCACTTAGAGGGATAGAGCACCACATTGACCTAGTGCCTGGAGCTATCTTACCCAACAAGCCAGCCTACAGGAGTGACCCTAAGGCTACACAAGAGCTCCAACTTCAAGTAGGTGAACTACTCAACAAGGGCTATGTCAGAGAGTCCCTCAGTCCTTGTGCTGTACCAGCCTTGCTTGTGCCAAAGAAGGATGGGACTTGGCGTATGTGTATTGATAGTAGGGCCATCAACAACATTACCATCAAGTATAGGTTTCCCATACCTAGACTTAATGATATTCTGGATGAGCTAAGTGGGGCTCAAGTGTTCACTAAGATTGATCTGAGGCAGGGCTACCACCAAGTGAGGATAAGAGCAGGGGATGAATGGAAGACAGCTTTCAAGACTAAACATGGGCTCTATGAATGGCTGGTGATGCCTTTTGGGTTGTCTAATGCCCCTAGCACCTTCATGAGGTTGATGACAGAGGTCCTAAGGCCTTACTTAGGCAAGTGTGTAGTGGTTTACTTTGATGATATTCTTATTTACAGTTCAACTAAGGGAGAACATTTGCAACATCTGAAGTTGTTGTTTGAGGTCCTAAGAGAAAACAAGTTGTATGGCAAGCTAGAGAAGTGCACCTTCATGCAGCCTGAGGTTTACTTCCTTGGGTTCATCATCTCTAAGAAAGGGGTAGCAGTTGATCCTGAGAAAGTGCAAGCAATCAAGGAATGGCCCATTCCCCAAACTGTTACTGATGTAAGAAGTTTCCATGGATTGGCATCTTTCTATAGGAGGTTCATACAAGGGTTTAGTTCAATCATGGCCCCTATTACTGAGTGCATGAAGAAGGGAGAGTTCAAGTGGAATGAGAAGGCTGAAAGGTCCTTCAATCTGATCAAAGAGCTATTGTGCAAGTCTCCAATATTGGTTCTACCAGACTTTAACAAACTCTTTGAGGTAGAGTGTGATGCCAGTGGTCTTGGCATAGGAGCTGTGCTTACTCAAGAAAAGAAACCTGTGGCATACTTTAGTGAGAAGCTAAATGGGGCCAAGCTTAACTATTCCACATATGACAAGGAATTCTATGCCATTGTGAGGGCATTGAATCATTGGGGACACTACTTGAAGCCTAAGCCTTTTGTGCTTCATTCTGATCATGAGGCTCTCAAATACATCAATGGACAACACAAACTCAACCCCAGACATGCCAAATGGGTAGAGTTCTTGCAATCCTTCTCATTCTCCAGCAAGTACATAGAAGGTAAGAACAATGTTGTAGCTGATGCATTGTCTAGAAGGTCTGTAATGTTGACCTTCATGGAGCAAAGGGTGTTGGGGTTTGAATTTATGAAAGAGCTCTATCAAGAGGACCCAGACTTCAAGCATGAATGGGAGGTACACCAAGAAGGGCAAGTCAAGAAAGGGAGCAAGTACACAGCTCAAGAAGGATACTTATTCTATGGAAACAAACTGTGTGTGCCTAAGGGACCTTATAGGGGACTACTGGTCAAAGAGGTTCACTCCAATGGCCTTGCTGGTCACTTTGGGGTACAGAAGACCTATGACATCTTACAAGATCAGTTCTATTGGCCTAAGATGCTCAGTGATGTGCAAGATGCCCTCAAAAGATGCAGATCTTGTCAACTAGCCAAGGCACACTTTCAAGCAGGCCCTTACACACCACTTCCAGTACCCAACAAGCCATGGGAAGACCTCAGTATGGACTTTATTGTAGCCTTACCTAGAACTCAAAGGGGAAAAGATTCAATCATGGTGGTTGTAGATAGATTCAGCAAGATGGCACATTTCATTGCTTGTAAGAAGACTGAGGATGCATTGGGGGTAGCTGAACTATACTTTAGGGAGGTTGTCAAGTTACATGGGGTCCCTAGAAGCATTGTCTCAGATAGAGACACAAAGTTCATGAGCCATTTCTGGAGAACCTTGTGGAAGCTATTGAAGACTAGGTTATTGTTTAGTACTTCTCACCATCCCCAAACTGATGGGCAGACAGAAGTCACTAACAGAACACTAGGGAAGATCTTAAGGAGCATTGTTTCTAAGTCATTGAAAGATTGGGACCTCAAGCTAGCACAAGCTGAGTTTGCCTTCAACAGAGCTCCCTCCAGCAGCACAGGTAAAAGTCCTTTTGAAACAGTTTATGGCACTAATCCTCTCATGCCTACAGACCTAGCACCAGTCAAAGGAAACAAGGCAAGCTATGATGCAAAGAAAAGAGTTGAGCAAATGATACAGATTCATGAGCAAGTCAAGAAGCAGATTGAAAGGTCCAATGAGTTGTACAAGGCCAGGTCCAAAGGGCCTAAGAAAGCAAGGGAATTCAAAGCAGGAGATCTTGTATGGTTGCATTTAAGAAAAGAGAGATTTCCAGACAAGAGGAGAAACAAGCTCATGCCAAGGGCTGATGGACCATTTGAGATATTGGAGAAGATAGGCACCAATGCTTACAAGGTGGATCTACCAGGAAGCTATGGTGTACATGGTACTTTCAATGTTGGAGACCTGAGTCCTTACCATGGTGAATCAGATGATGAGGGTGAAGAAGATTTGAGGGCAAATCCTTTTCAAGAAAAGGAGGTTGCAACGGGAGTATGTGACCAAGCCAAGACACGAGCCATGACACGAGCTCAAGACAAGACACAAACTCAAGACAAGACTCAACATCAAAACAACAACATCCATTCAGACAACACCATGACCAGCTATGACAATGTTCTATTCAGTCCAAGCCACAACCACTTCAAGCATGCTAAGACAACACCACCACAACCAGAACAAAGCCTAGCCATCCACTTCCCAAGGCTAAGCCACAGCAAAGCTCAGCCAACAGTCCAACAAGCCCAACACAACAAAAACAGCCCCCAGCCAAAAACAGCCTATCACAGCCTTTCTAAACAAGGTCCATGGGGCCCCACACAATCAAACAAGCCTAACCAACCCTCAAACCTATGTCTTGGGAAGGTCCTCTACAACTTTCCCCAGGACTTCCCTCCCAAGAAACAAACACACAAAGAGTTAGCTTAGGGACAACTTCAGACTGTCCAGATTTCAGCCTTTTGCAGTAGTTAACATGTCACTATCAAACTTTCCTTTTATGATCAAACAAACTCGAGGGCCTTTTAGAAGGACCTTTGGCATCCATCCCACTTCAGTTGAGCTCAAGAACCAAGCTCAGAAGTCCACCCCTCCACCAGTTTCAACCCCAACAAATCCATTAAGGCAGATTGTCCTATTAGAATTACTTTTCTACTTTATCTACCTTATGTCAGTTTTCCTGCAAGTTTGTAGCTGTTATTTTGTTTCATATTGTAAGCCTTGTGGCCCTAGATATCTCCTAAACGTCTGAGTTGTATCCTTGTTGCCTATATAAGGCCTTGACCTAATGAAATGCAAAGCAGATTTGAAGTAAAACATAAAACTGAAACCTTGTTTCTGTTGCATCTCTTGGCTGTGTGCTTGAGACAACTTCCTTTGCTTTGTGCTTGGAAGTGAGCTTGGGTCCTTAGCTTTGTGCTGGGATCAAGGTTCAAACCTCAACCATTGGCTTTGTGCTTTGGTTAAGGTCCTATCCTTGTTCTTTAACAATCAATTCAAACAGAAACAGAGTACTTGCAAGTGTCTTGATCTTAGCTCAATTTGTCATTGTTTAGTTGTCTTTTCTGAATAGTTTCAGTGCAAGTACCCAATTTTTCTAGTAAAAATATTTACTAACACTTTTCAGCAGACTTAAGTTTTTAAAATAGGAATTTTTGTTTCGAGTCGTATTTTGAAATTCCGAGTTCGTATTTGGAATTTCTGAGAGATTTCATGAAAATCCCGTTTTTAGTCATCTTTGACTTTTCTGGACTTTTTAAGTCGTCTTTGACTTTTTCTTGACTTTTTAAAGTCGTCATTGACTTTTCTTGACTTTTAAGTCGTCATAAACTTTTCTTGACTTTTAAGTCATCTTTGACTTTTCTTGACTTTTAAGTCGACTTTGACTTTCGTTGACTTTCCCGACTCGCCTTGTAAGTTTGAAGACC
Organism: Heliosperma pusillum; assembly: GCA_022085475.1. NCBI lineage: Eukaryota > Viridiplantae > Streptophyta > Magnoliopsida > Caryophyllales > Caryophyllaceae > Heliosperma > Heliosperma pusillum. The sequence goes on from JAIUZE010073884.1 coordinate 17,556, forward strand.
GAATTTTTATTTAAAAAAATAATATT
>JAIUZE010073886.1:0-22905 GCA_022085475.1 Heliosperma pusillum
ACCATTGGTCTCCTTACCTTCCTCTTGTAACATTTTTTTGTGGATGCCATACCCATTTATTTGTGGTATATTATGCTTGGTCGGAAGAACTTTGAATTTTGTGGAATATTAGTGATTGTTAGAATGAATTTGTGATTTGAGGAAAATGGTGTAGATCTAATTTCACCCTATATTGATGATTGGTTGTAACTCTAAGGAAAGGTAGTAAGATAAGTTGATGATTTTAATGCTTGATGCTTGTCATGACTTGTGTGTAAATAGTTCATGATATTCGATGGTGTAAGGTCGAATGAGTTGGCTATGACTTCTTAACTCATTAGTAATTTAGTTTTTTGGACTTAGAAGTTTAGTATTGTTTTGAAGACCATGCTTATGATATGTCTAATAGGTGTAAATAAGAAGTTTTGAATGATATCTAAAGGTACGAAATGCTTTTGAGATTAAGTGACATCTTGTGGTGTCCTATTGTGTGTTTGTGAGTATAGGCTTGGTGGAAAAGCTTTTGGCTATAATTCTTGAATTTAAAGATATGATCTTATCTTATGGCATCGGAGACTCGTTTGAAGTAGTAAGGTTTCGTTGTAAGTTGAACCATATTACTTGAGGATTATAGATATGAGCGAGATTCGATGATGTGAGCTATGATGGAAATACATTGGGACGTTAATGATGATGTTTGACTTGAGGTTGTACTTTGTTAATAATGAACTCGTGGGCTATATGATGTTGATAATGACGTTTTGTTCGGTGTTCTACCTTGTGGCCGTAGGAGTTGAAAAGAGATTAGTATGGAGAATCCTTTATTAGTTCTTCGGTTTTTGAAACCTTTGGGAATGTGTCAAATTATGGAGTTGAGAGAATGTTACTATGCTTGAGTTGCAATTCCGCATTTGGGAATCCGTGTGATATGAAAGGATGGATGGATTGGGTTGTAGTCGATTTGTCGAGTTCAGGTGTACCTTACTTTGATGATTGTACGTGGCGATGGTCCCTTGTAAGAGACCTTTGTTATTGGGATGAGTTGCTTTGCTATCACCCTAAGTCTGGAAGGAGAAATTTTGTGGATTAAACCTTAAACCATTACCCGTGCCATTGTCCCTTTTAATTCCATTCTTGAATGTTTTTGTCAAGATTGATCTTTAAGAAATCGCATGCTCGTATCTTCTTTCTTACTCGGATAGCTTCATAACTCTACTATCTGCTTTATCTCTTCCTTGACCTCGTTATTTTCAGCGCTCCTCTCTTGTAATCTCGTGCCTTATTTATTCTCGTGTTCCCCTTGAGATTCCTTATCGTTTTCTATCTAGTTGCTCCTTCATCTTTTCTCTAGTGGATTGGATATTCCGTTTGTAAAGCTCAGAGAATAAGCGTGATGTAATTTGGGATTCTTTAGCTAGAATATGTGTCCTTGGATTTAGCAAATTTCATGTTAAATTTCATCATGGGAAATAGGACTTAAGCTCTAGGATGAATCCTAATAGTGTTAATGTATCCTCTCTTGGTGGTTTTAGGTTTGGAGCTTGGTATTGTAGTGTTATTTTGAGAATTGAATTGATCATGATAATAGTTTGTTGTTGTTGAGTATTATATCGGTTGCTTGGGATATCATTTGGGAATTAGATGTCTCTAATTGGTGGATTCTAAAAGAGACTTTGCTTTAGGGTGATTGAGTTGGTACCCAAAGTTTGAGGAGTTTTGTCATAAATGAAATCGATTCATTTTGAGTTTTAGATGAATTAGATGATTTGAATGGTTGTCTGATTGCCAAGTGATTGATCATTTGTGGTTTGGAGTTAGTAATTCTCTTTTATTCTTAAGGAACCGTAGTTTGCTAATGTGACTATTTATATTTGAGGCTTCGAGCGTAGTAATGATTGAATTAAGGATGTTATGGCGTATTAAAGAATTATTATAAGCGATAATGGATTGTGGATTTTCCCTTGTCGTGAGACTTTGGATGAGACTAGTTGGATCTTAGATAATTATGTTTGGTTGCGTGGATTGTGTTTTGATTTTCCAGGATGAGAAAGTGCATTGTAAATTTAGGATAATGAGTTTGAAGTAAATTGGATTAAAGGATTTCATGGTAAGTCATTTACTTTGTGGTTGTTAGCGATCATGTTTCCATAGATAAATATTTTGTTGGTAGTCTCTAGTAAGAGTTTTGATGAAATTAAGAAGATTAGAGTGCGTAATAAATCTTTCATGTGGATTGTTAGTTGTGGAGTCTACCGTGCTGATGGACTTTAGTGGATACTAAATGGATCTGAATAATTAGGTTATTGGCCTGAAATCTCGTGATTATGGAATATTTTTGTAGGATTTCTGATGATTGAAAATGATGAGTTGCAAATTGGGTAAATTGCATTCTCTTGAGGATTTGGTTTATTAGTAGAGTTAGTGATGTCGAATTCTTGTAGATCTTCCTTCCGACTTTATCTTGATCTTCCTATTCCTAAGAGTTCGATTTGTTTCGTTTTTGCGTGTTTAGTATATATTTTGTTACCCTGAATTGTGTGTGAAATGTGCGAGTTGCTCTATGTGCGTGTAATGTCTTGTTATTTGATTTTATCTTTAATAAAACTTTCAAATTTCCATATTATATTTCTAATTTAACGTTCCAAAGAAGTCTAAAGATGGTTTGTGTACCCTCTTTTTGAAGAAAATGGATTTCTTTTGCTTTTATATTTGGATTTTGCGTTTCGTTGGATGTTTGCACTTGTTATTGGAGACGTCTGATAACTAGTCCTGCACTTACTAACGTTGTTTTGAATTTCGATTTCACTATTTCGACTTTAATTTGATTTGGATAATTTGAGTTCTCGTTCGCGACGAGCATTCTTGAGATCCGTAAGTAAAGTTTCACACTTATGAAAAATTTCCTTAAAACCGTTTTCGAGAAGAACCTCATTTCATAAATGTTTTCCCTTGTAAAAGCTTTCGTGTTGATTTTGTTAACCGATTCTTGTCCTTGATACTTTTGTTTTCTACTCTCAAGTTTCGAGGACGAAACTTTTTAAAAGGTGGGGTGATTATAACACCCGTAAATGTACCCTATTTTTATAGTGAAAATATTTTACGGATACTTTTCAGCGAAATTAAGTTTTAATTTAGAATTTTATTTTCCGAGTCGAATTTAGAATTTCCGAGTTCGTATTTGGAATTTCCGCGAGTTTTCAAGTAAAACCCGTCTTAAGTCGTCTTTGACTTTTTCATGACTTTTGAGCCGTCTTTGACTTTCGTTGACTTTTTCCTTCATATACTCCCTCAAACCCTAACTCCTTGTTTCATTTTTCAACTTACTCTTTCGTCCTCATCAAACCACCAAATACTTGCCTTCATTTTTGATCCGTCTTAGATTCGTCGCTACTCCTTCGTTACTCGCTCAAATTCACGTAAGTTCGTTTTATTCTTCCCCTCTTATCTTCCTCTATCCGTATTGGTAATAAAATTACCGTCTTTCTCGCTTTTTAAATTATCCGTCTTTCTCAAGGTGAAATATATTCATCTTTTATTACCTAATTGTAGGTGGCGACTACTCGAAGGCTTAGTACTCGATTAAATAACGCGTAAAGGTAACGTAAGGGTTACTCGAGATCATTACGTGTTTTACATGATTTCTATGTTAGAATTCGTATTTAGAATACGATTCGAAAGCTTAGGAATTGTATTATTGATAATGATTGTTGTTAGTTGATGACTTTTGATGATGATTATTGATTGTTGATAGTTGTTAGAAGTGAATTATGAAAATTGAAAATGTTTGAATATATGTTGAAGGCTCACGGGTGAATTGGTAACACATGTCACGGTCGTGAAATACAAGTCACGGTCGTGACTTGTGCAGTTTCACTGCACTGACCCTTTTTCGTAAAATGATCATATCTCCTTCGTTACTTGCTTGTGTTGGGCTTGTGACATCCCGTTGGAACCGTAAGAGAATAAGCTATCACCTCGACTTGGAATTTCTGTATTTGCATGTCTAGAACTCTAGCTATGATAGTTTGAAGTGAACCCTTGTTTTAGTTAGTTTCCAAACTTGTTGTTTTGGAGAGGTATCTATGTTTCTTATTTATTATGCTTCTTAAACTTGGTCTAATTCTTATGTATCATGTATTGATTCATGTTTATCATAGTTACATTTATATAATGCCATGTTCTCATGTTTTGTGACGGTTTTTGGTATGTCCCACTTTGAGTCGGTTTTTACAAATGTTACGGTTTGAGCAATATTTTGTCTTGTGCTTTGTACTCTCATTCCCTTGGCTACCTTCCCGTTCGTAAGGCTGGAATGTCGGAACGGAGAGGTATCCTACTGCTTAAATGCATGTGTTAGTGGGCATACGACGACGTTGTTGGGAATTGAACGCTATGCGTTGTTCGACCCGGCCGTCAAATGTTGTGTACTTGCGAGGTGGTGTTATTTGCATGTAGCGTACCGCATGTTATGAGGCTTGAGCTCGTTTTCCGCCTCTTTCGTGAATTGATCTACCTAATTTGGGGTACTTTCGGCGTTTTCTTTGTAAGACCGAGTCTTGGATGCGAAACGTTTTATCGCATGTCGAACCGGAAAATGTGATTTCCGGGATCTGGCCAGATTTAGACTAGGACCGGGTATTTATATCGTTGTCTTACCAGGAAGAAATTAGTCTACATATACGAAATGTTCAATCGTGTATGAGTTCAGGGAAATGTCTTATCCCGTGATGCCTTTTAATCATACTTGTCATGTACACGGTGCTAGTGCGTTTCATTTACCGTGAGAGATGTCATCTTGTGTCGTCGTTCTTGAATGCGTGATTTCATGATATTATTCATGGTCATTGCAGGATTGGGCACCGTCTTATATTGGGTTGCTTGCATGGATGATAACATGATGGATTTATTCATAGTCATTGCATGACTTGGCATGGTTTGTTTGTCGAGTCTCAATCTTATCAAACTTATACCGCTAACGGTGAGATGCAAGCCCTAGTGAGCGTATTCGATTGCCTAATAGTGTCTTCCCGATTCTTTGTATCACATGATTGGATTCGGACTTGTAACTCTTCTGCTCTTATCATTATTTATGAATTGCCTATTTATTTTTACGTATCTCACATGTATACATATATGCATGATTTTACTTTTGTATTTCCTTCTATGTACGTTTAATGTGATATGGCTGGGAGAACCCGAAGTTACTCCCCACTGACTGTGGCGTTCATGTTTTTCATGGATGAACAGGTTGCTTGATTGGTTGGCTTTTTGCTTGTAGTATTTTGGGTTCGGGTGTGAGCTAGCGGGCGTTGTCCCTGGATGAATCACCTCTAGACGTTATTTAGCTAGTTTGCTAATCACTTTGACATTGATAACATTTTGAGAGACTACGTCTCTTGTAGTATTTTATATTTGGTTTGTAATTACTGACATTCCTCGTATTTCTATCTTGCATGTATAAAAGTTTTTAAAACTTCATATTTCCGCATATTGTTTCACATGCTTGTATGTTTTATATTTCCGCATTCGCGAGGGTTGTCACACCTGATGTGATCCATTGCGGAATGGTGAGCAGGTGACCAGCAGGTAATTCGTTGAGCTTGCATTGAGGGACTTGATTGGATCGCCGCTGATGAGTCATAGCTTCCGCAGTTTTTTAATTTATCCTAGATATTCACCTTTACTTTACTATGGTTAGATTGGATTATTGTTAAGACGGTGTGCCGTCTAGATTTTTGGAACAATGTAACTATATTTAATAAGTAATGTTCTATTATGGTCTATTTGATACGTACTACCTCGGGCAACTGAGATAGTATCATCCTGATATACTAAGGAGGTCTTGTAAGACTCTTTGGTATATGGAGGTGTTATAATAACATGAGTAATGGAAAGAAAATTCAAAGTTATATATACCCGGGACGATCTTTAACGGCTATTACATCACTTGATGTCCATGAAGGGTGTAATGGTAATAGTGAGACCATTACTATTTATTTTTTAAAATCAAAAAGCTCTTTTGTGTGACAATTGTTTTTATTTATTGCAGAACACACCTACAATTTGCTTACCTACATTGGCGATGAGGGTGAAGGACAAAGCATTGGAAGGTTTCTCTCATGCTACCACATGAACCTAGACCTCATAAGTTTGATGAATAATAACTGGAAATAGTATGTTCAAACCCAACTCTCATTTTAAAGAAGAGCCTAATCTCCCTCAAGATGATCATAGTTTTAGTTTAGAACAACGTATATCATTTTATATTTTAAAAAATATATATGATAGTATTTTTATTTTTAAAAAGTGGATTTGTTTTATCCTTCTAAAAAGAGAATTTACTTTCAAAGGATAACCATTTCTTCTATCAAGGTTAACCCATGTAACCCACTCTTTTATCATCTGGGTAAATAGTACGTTTTGATGATTTTTCATTTCATTTTAGAATATTTTCAAATATGTTATTATACATTTTTTTAGTACGACTTATGGTTCTTGTTATAGCATAATCGAGATAGAACAAATAAAAACAACAAAGACAATAACTGTAACAACCCGAAAAGTACCCAATTTTTTCTAGTAAAAATATTTACCAACACTTTTCAGCAGACTTAAGTTTTTAAAATAGAATTTATTGTTTCGAGTCGTATTTTGAAATTCCGAGTTCGTATTTGGAATTTCTGAGAGATTTCATGAAAATCCCGTTTTTAGTCATCTTTGACTTTTCTTGACTTTTAAGTCGTCTTTGACTTTTCTTGACTTTTTAAAGTCGCCATTGACTTTTTCTTGACTTTTAAGTCGTCATAAACTTTTCTTGACTTTTAAGTCATCTTTGACTTTTCTCGACTTTTAAGTCGACTTTGACTTTCGTTGACTTTTTCCCGACTCGCCTTATAAGTTTGAAGACCGCAATTTTATTTAAAAAAATAATATTTTTGATTTATTTTTATTTAGATTTATTAGAATTTATGATAATTTAATAAAATTATTTTGAATTTATTCGGAATTTATAATAAGGTTTTACGGTTTAAACCCGGGAATCATTTAACTATTCCCGACTCATCGTAAATCCCGAAACAAACCCGAAACCCGACTTTGTCATGAGTCACACGCCCATGTCACCTTTTTCCACTCACATTAGATATTTTGAATTAATATGATTAAACTAATAATAATATCTAAGATATTTATAACTTTATCGATCTGTCAACGAAAATTTTGCAAAACCGTTTACAAAACAGATCCGATTCCTCTCATGTGTCACGGCTCCTTTTCCTCTCTTAGGCCTTGATATTTTCATTTCTTTTCATTAATATAACATAATATCTAGATATTTAATTTAATTAACTTAATATCTAATTAATTATCTTATTATAATAATAAACCCCGAGTCAATTCCGTAACAACAATTTCAAAACCCGACTCCATACTCCCTCTATATTTACACGGCTCCCTCATCAACATTACTCACCAACAACTTTTCATTTTACAAATAATCAAATTAAGATCTAAATAACACTTTCTTTAATCGTTCTTGAGCGTTCTTTGTCGTTCTTCATCCGTTCTTCGTCGTTCTTGAGCAAAATCATCATAAAACCTTCATTTCTTAATTACATCCGTCCTAACTTATATTTCTAGAATCTCCTCTTCGCTCTCCATCTTCAAGTACGGTTTATTTTCAATTCCGTCAAAATCGTTTTCAACACTTTAATTCTGGAAAATCTATTTTTACTTCTAATAATGTTTTTCTTGTCATTTCTTATAGGGGAAGATTTTGAAGACGAGCTTGGTGACTCGTATATATTAGGGGAAGATTAGAAGACGGGTTTCTTAGTTTATACTTCTTATTTTGGTGCTAATTGATTTTGCTAGCTAAGGTAACGATTCCGAGTTACTCGACGATTTAATGTTACATAACTTTTGTTTCTTTTGTTTTTGGTTCATCTTTTGTTCTTATGTTTTTGTTTATGTTGTTGATTTATGATTTTTAGTTAGTAACATGATAAGTAGTTATTTTTATTATGTTGTATGAATAATTAGCATGATTAGTGTTCTTGACAAATTGGTATGATTTATTTATAACCATGATTTTTGTATGATTGATGGTTAAATTGGTTGTTAAAAATGGATGTTGTTAATTAAAAACATGTTAGAATTTATTTGGAATGGTGGTTGTTTGAACCATGAACAATGGCCGGAAAAACCAGCCCAAACCGGCCGGTTCAGGCCCGGTTCAGGCCGGTTCAGGCCGGTCCTGGTCCGGTCTGGATTGGTCCGGATTTGGTCCGTTGGTGTTGTGTCGATGTTTGATTTTTTGGTTGTTGTTTTGACGAGTTTTAAATATGTTAAGCATGCGGGAAATATTAAGAAACGGTTTTTAGTAAAGTCGATCAAAAAGCCCAAAACAGCCCAAAAACAGCCGTGGGCCCAGTCCAGGCCCATGTTAGGTCCGGCCCAAAATCAGCACGTGGGTCCCTCTTTGGGACTTGTGACGGTTTTTGAGTTATTGCCATTTTATCGTGTTTTGTAATATTTAGCAAGTGGGAAATGTTAATAAGTAAAATATTTAATTAAAAAGGTTTTTCATAAAAATTATTATTTCTCACATGTTAGACATTATAATACGAGATCATAGTTTAAATTGATATCCTTTAAGTCAAGCGGGTTTTTGGTAAGATTAAATAATTCACATGTTAGAAGTTTTAATAAAATAACATGTAATGAATATGATGATTTTTATGTTCAAGTCTATATGGTAAAGACTCTGTTTCTAGCCGGTTTGACCAAACGGGTTTGGTCAAACTAAGATCTAGTCAGCCCCGTTTTGACTGATGACCCTTCGCGGGACTCGGGTCGGGGATTTGTCTTCAAGTAAGGTTTTATTTAATTATTGAATTAGCCTTAGTAGATATGAGGCGATATGATATTTGATTATGATTTATATGCCATTAGTCACATGATAGGATGTTTTTCCCGTGACTGTTTGATTATATGGTTGGTGTCGTGTTGACTAAGTACCCATAGAGAATTATGAGTATATGGCGTCTTGACCATTCTAATTCTAAATGAGTAGCTTGGACCATGACATTGATAGGCCCGTACTGTCTTTAACGAGTATATAGTTCATGGTTAATAGCTTTTGTGTCCCGGCTTGGTGGGTTTTTATCCAAGTCGGGGCATGGCATCCTAAGAGTTCCGCTTTGGGAAGGGAGCCAGCTTAAGTACTAGCCATCTCTGCTTAGGGGTCGCCTAGTAGAGTTTCTCATAGACGGTTATGTCATGGGACGGGGAATGGAATAGCTGTTGTCGCTAGGTCTGATCAGTCTAGGACTAGGATGGTTTCCTACCTTGTGGTATAGCCTCGAGTTACAGATGACTATTGACGGTTCTAAGAACTTATGCCTGTTTGTAGAAGTATTGGTCTTTCATGTATGATGATTCTATGAGTTTTAGAAGGTGAGATGCAAGCCGGCTAAGATTGATAGAGTTTGGATTACCGATTGTTAACTGCTTCACATGATTACGTGTTGATTAGGGTTTGAGTGTATCATGGCCATGTTTCTGAGAGGAACCTCTGAGCTAGCATACCAGCTTCCCTACCTCGAGTTATAGTTTATTATCGGTTTCACATGATAGCTTTCACATGCTAGGTTATTTGTTAGTTATCTGTTTCATAACATGAAAAGCATATCATATATGTTTAAGTTTTGTATTTTCCATATACCTTGCTTTTATGTTATTCATGTTTCATTAAACTCGACATTTCGTGGCTGGGAGAACTCGGAGTTACTCCCCACTGACTGTGGCTTCAGTGTTTATATTTAATGCGGTTGGCAGGTTTGTGATGCATACTTGGGTACATTGACGAGCTAGCGAGCGAAGTATTTACCTTGGACCTATATTCGGTTCTTAGATTGTATATTAGTATACACTCTTTTATTTCCGTATTTATACGGGAGATATGTCTCCCGTCTTGTATATTTCTTTTGTATAATATTATTTCCGTTTTGTAATGAACCTTTTTATTTATGACACCTTCGTTATGTATTCTCATATTTTATTTAGTTAAATTATTTTTTTTCTTTCCGCAAATTTGAGGGTGTCACAGTTGGTATCAGAGCTATTTTTGCTCCCGACGCACGTTTGTGTACCCTTGTATAAATAACTTGACCTTAATAAAATAATAAACTTGTGAGATAGAATGGTAGGATGGGTAGATTAGGATTTATGTTGTAGTCTATTTGTTTATGCTAATTGTTAGGAGTAACTTAATTTGTTTTGTTTCTTATGAAGATGGTTGGACCTCATATAGAAGAGATCGTTGTTAGTGCCAACCAGGTCCCTCCTCATAGAGAAGACAATTGCCAAGAAGGCTATGCTTGGGTGGCTAGCCAAATTGCTAGGAGCAATATTACGCCTTATGGTGGTGAGCCGGACCCTACCGAGCTCTCGGAATGGTTTCAAGAGTTGGAAACCAATTCGACTATTACCAAGTCCTTGAAGAGGACAAGGTAAGGATTGCTCAGTTATTCCTGGTAAGGGAGGCAGACTACTGGTGGTCTATTTCCAATCCCCCCGCTATTCTAGAAATCAATTTCGAGTGGGAATGTTTCAAGTCTCTTGTTGAGGACCGATTTTGCCCCATGAAGCTCACTCAGCAAAGACTCAGAGAATTCATCGATTTCAAGCAAGGTGATTTGAGGACCCAAGACTTCACTACTCAATTCAACCAGCTTGCTCGTTTTGCGCCAGGACTCATCAATGATGATGAAGATAGAGCTTTTTACTATCGTAATAAGCTAAGTGCTTTGCTCCAAAGCAAAGTAAGGAGGAGCTCTACATCTTTCGGAGAATTGTATGATGATGCCCTTCGGGCCGAGGACTCCATGAAGGCCTTTAGTGAGGGGGCAAAGATGAAGAGTCCATCTCCTTTTTCCTCTTTCAATCCAAGGTCAAATTTCCATGACAAAAGACGTTTCGCTTCCTCTTCCTCTAATGCCGATGGTAAGAGTAAACGTCCATTCTTCCCGAGCAACAACGATCTTAAGGGTCGTATCTGTTTTGGGTGCAAGCTGCCTATGCATCCAGGTATTGGCTGTTTCAACAAGCCAATTGTGTGCTATGCTTGTCGGAAACCGGGACATAAGTCTAATATATGTCCTGAAAAGAAGAAGACAGCTTTTACACCAGATACTTCTGGGAGACCGAGGGGTAGAATTCTAATGAGCCGCACTAAGGCCGATGCTCAACCAGACGTTATGACTGGTATGTTTTCAATTTAAGAAATACCGTGTTTAATTTTATTAGATACGAGAGCTTCTTTATCCTTTATTTCGAGGAGATTACCCGATAAATTACCTCTCAAAGCTTCAACTGGAGAAAGTACTCCTATATCTTTACCGTCCGGAGATAGTGTCTGGTAGTTTCACTTCCTTAAATCAACCTCATTTCTTTTCTCGCCTTCGTCTTTTAATTTCTTCTTATCTTAGTCTTTAATAATGCTTCCTAATGTTCCTAGTATCATGATCTTTTATCCCTACTCTCTTGAGAGGTAGTTTTCTTTTAGCTATCGTAAGGGTTAGTGGAGGTGTTTTGAAGGAGTTTCGAATATGATACCTAACCGTCCTATGGAGCAAGTTTCGTGTTTAAAATGATTATAGAAAATGGAGAATAATTTTAGGAAGAAACTATCCTAGTGGTTTTAAAATATGAAAGCTTGAAATTGCAATATCTTTTTGAGGATCGAAATAAGCTTAATAATAGTTGTAGTTGTGGTTAGGAAGTTGAGTGATTTTTAATGTTACTTGGGAATTTGTTGTCGTTAAATGTTGGACCCTAACGGGAACAAATACTTTGTGGAATTAGGATTTGATGACACAACTTGAGGAATATCGACATAAGCGAAAACCGATGTATTGAGAGTTTGGAAGAGATAAATAAATTGATTACGGTCACATTGCCTATGTTTGGCAAAAGTTAAGTGAAATAAGATTTGTGTGACTAATCTCTTTGAGGTTTTGTGATTCAACTTTTGAGGATGAGAAGGTTAATTGTTAATAATTTAAAGGAATGAATTTTTGGAATAAATTGGATCAAAGGATTTCATGATAAATCTCTTTTACCTTATGGTTGTTAGCGGTCTTGTTTCCCTAATTATAAATATTTTGATGGTGGTTTCCAATAAGAGTTTTGATGAAGCTAAGAAGATTAGAGTTCGTAATGAATCTTTCATGGGTTGTTAGTTATGGAGTTTACCGTATCGATGGACCTTAGAAGATTGTAATTGAATTTGAATAATGGGGAGATGTTACTCGATGTGTCGTACTTATGAAATATTTTGGTAGGAATCCGATGATTGAAAATGTTGAGGATATATTGCACTCTCTTGAGGACTAGATTCTGTTGCAGTTAGTATTGTCGAGTTACAATCGACATTAGAATTTTCATAGAGGGAAGATAGTATTGGGGTTCATCCTTCTTTCTTCTTTCTTCTTTCCTTCTTTCTTTCTTCTTTCTATTCGATTTATTCTTTCGAATATTCCGTTCCTTCTATCGATTATCATTTCTCTTAGATAGATTTTTAGAAGCTTTAGTTAGAAACTTTAAGCATAGATAGTAGAGTTATTACCTTTACTATAAAAATTTTGAACTAAAAGCTTTTGGAAATGTTTTATGATTTCAAGTATTTTACCGTCAAGGAGTGTTGAGACCTGTTATTGGAGACGTTCGATAACTAGTTTTCTCATTTATTGATGCGAAAATGTATCTTTTAAGTCTTTGACTTGGGACGTCGATGTTCTTAACTGCAGACGAGAACCTTCCGTTCCATTGATAAGACCCTGTATTTTTAATACAAGTATATTTTTAACAATTTTGAGATAGACCTACATATATGTCACATTACTTCTTCTAAGTTTCGAGGACGAAACTTTTTAAAAGGAGGGGTGATTGTAACAACCCGAAAAGTACCCAATTTTTCTAGTAAAATATCTTACGAGTACTTTTCAGCAAAACTTGAGTTTTAAAATAGAATTTATTGTTACGAGTCGTATTTTGAAATTCCGAGTTCGTATTTGGAATTTTTGAGAGATTCCATGAGAATCCCGTTTTTCAGTCAACTTTGACTTTCGTTGACTTTTTCCCGACTCGCCTTGTAAGTTTGAAGACCGAAATTTTATTTAAAAAAATAATATTTTTAATTTATTTTTATTTAGATTTATTAGAATTTATGATAATTTAATAAAATTATTTTGAATTTATTCGGAATTTATAATAAGGTTTTACGGTTTAAACCCGAGCGTCATTTAACTATTCCCGAGTCATCTAAAATCCCGAAACAAACCCGAAACCCGACTTTGGCATGAGTCACACGCCCATGTCATCCTTTTCCACTCACTTTTGGATATTTTCATTATTTTGATTTATCTAATAATAATATCTTAGATATTTATTACTTTATCGATCCGTTAACTTAAACGCCGCAAATCGCTTCAAAAACAGACCCGATTCCTCACCTATCCACACGGCTCCTTTTCTCTCTTAGGCCTCGATATTTTCCTTTCTTTTCATTACAATAACATAATATCTTGGTATTTAGTTTAATTAACTTAATCTCTAATTATATTTAATCAATTACCGTAATATAATTATTAAACCCGAGTCAATTCCGTAATAACAACTTCAAAACCCGACTCATTATTTCTTCTATAACTACACGGCTCACACACCCCACTTTACTCACTAACAACTTTTCATTTTACAATAAATCAAATTAAGATCTAATTAACACTTTCTTTAATCGTTCTTCATCGTTCTTCGTCGTTCTTCATTGTTCTTCGTCGTTCTTGAGCAAAATCGTCATAAAACCTTCATTTCTTATTCAAATCCGTCCTAACTTATATTTCTAGAATCTCCTATTCGCTCTCCATCTTCAATTACGGTTTATTTTCAATTCCGACAAAATCGTTTTCAACACTTTAATTATGGAAAATCAAGTTTTAATTCTAATAAAGTTATTCTTGTCATTTCTTATAGGGAAGATGTTGAAGACGAGTTTGGTGACTCGTATATCTTAGGAGAAGACTAGAAGACGGGTTTCTTATTTCCTAGTTCTTATATTTTGGTGCTACTTGATTTTGTACTAGCTAAGGTAACGATTCCGAGTTACTCGACGAATCAATGTTACATAGCTTTTGGTTTCTTTAGTTTTTGGTTCATCTGAGTTTTGTTCATATTATTATGATTTTATGATTTTTAGTTAGTAACATGATAGGTTGTTAATTTTATTATGTTGTAGGAATTTATAAATATGTTGGTGTTCTTGTTATATTTTTTTATGATTTCTTCATGATAATGATTTTTGTATGATTGATGGTTGAATTGGATGTTTAAAAATGGATGTTGTTAATTAAAAACATGTTAGAATTAATTTGGAAGTGTGGTTGTGTGAACCGTGGGAAAGGGCTCTGAACCGGACCAAACCAGCCGGTCCAGGCCGGTTCAGACCCGGTCTGGGTTGGTCCATGGTGGGTCCGGGTTTTGGTCTTTGGGTTGTGTCGATGTTTGATTGTTATGTTGTTGTTTTGACGGGTTTTAATTATGTTAAAGCATGAGGGAAATAATTAGAAACGGTTTTTGTAAAATCGTTTAAAAAGGCCAAAACGCCCAAAACCAGCCCGGGGGCCCATCCAGGCCCATGTGTGCTCGGCCCAAATCAGCCGTGGTACCACCTTGGGACTTGTGACGGTTTTTGAGTTATCGTTCTTTTTATCGCGTTTTGTAATAATTAGCAAGTGAGAAATATTAATAAGTAAAATATTTAATTAAAAAGGTTTTTCATAAAATTACTATTTCTCACATGTTAGAAATTATAATACGAGATGGTAGTTTAAATTGATATCCGTTAAGTTAAACGGGTTTTCGTATGATTTTAATAATTCACATGTTAGAAATAGAATGAAATAACATGAAATGAATGTGCTATTCTTATGTTCAAGCCTCGAGGGCTAAGACTCTGTTTCTAGCCGGTTTGACCAAACGGGTTTGGTCAAACTACGATCTAGTCAGCCCCGTTTTGACTGATGACCCGTCGCGGGACTCGGGTCGGGGATTTGTCTTCAGGTAAGGTTTTATTTAAGGAATGAATGAATGAGCCTTAGTAGATATGAGGCGATATGATATTTGAATATGATTTATATGCAATTAGTCACATGATAGGAAGTTTTCCCTGTGACTGTTTAATTATATGGTTGGTGTCGTGTTGACTAAGTACCCATAGAGAATTATGAGTATATGGCGTCTTGACCATTCTAATTCTAAATGAGTATCTTGGACCATGACATTGATAGGCCGTACTATCTTTAACGAGCATATGGAGTTTGCCGCTTGATAGCTTTTGTGTTCCCGGCTTGATGGATATTCAAGTCGGGGCATGGCTGCCATGGTTTCCACTTTGGGAAATGGAGCCAGCTTTAGTACTAGCCAACCCTTTGATGGATCTTCTTAGGGGTACTCATGTGATTGTATCATGGGTCTTGGATGCGATGGATCTTCGCATTTCTCTGGGTCTGCGCAGTCTAGGTTTAGGGTTGAGTCGTATCTTGGACATGTTTCTGAGAGAAACCTCTGAGCTAAGATATGTGCTTTGGATCTGGGCCATGTTATTAGTGTAACCGCTGAGCCTAGATGTGTGCTTGGTATTTGGGCCATGTTACAAGCGTGCCGCTGAGACTAATATTAAGATTATCCATGACATCGTGGTATAGACTCGAGTTACAGAAGTCTTCTATTGATGTCCCTAAGACCTTATGCCTGTTTGTAGTAGTATCAGTCTTTCATGTTTGTATGATTCTATGAGTTTTAGAAGGTGAGCTGCAAGCCGGCTAAGATTGATAGAGTTTGGATTACTGATTGTTAACTGATTCACATGATTACGTGTTGATTAGGGTTTGAGTGTATCACGGCCATGTTTCTGAGAGGAACCTCTGAGCTAGCATACCAGCTTCCCTACCTCGAGTTATAGTTTATTATCGGTTTAACATGATAGCTTTCACATGCTAGGTTATTTGTTAGTTATCTGTTTCATAACATGAAAAGCATATCATATATGTTTAAGTTTTGTATTTTCCTTATACATTGCTTTTATGTTATTCATGTTTCATCAAACTCGACATTTCGTGGCTGGGAGGACTCGGAGTTACTCCCCACTGACTGTGGCTTCCGTGTTTATATTTAATGCGGTCGAACAGGTGGTGATGCATATTTTGGGTACATGACGAGCTAGCGAGCGAAGTATTTTACCTTGGACCTATATTCGGTTCATAGTTTGTATATTATTAGATACACTTTTATTTCCGTATTTATACGGGAGATATGTCTCCCGTCTTGTATAATTCTTATGTATAATATTAATTTGCTTTTGTAATGAACCTTTTTATTTATGACACCCTTCGTTATGTATTTAAATTATTTTTTTTCTTTCCGCAAATTTGAGGGTGTCACAAATGACCAAACATTCCTTTTGGATAACCAATAAAGTATGTCTTGACCGATCGCGGGTCGAGCTTATCCTCGTGTCTCCACTTGACATAAGCCTCGCAGCCCCAAACCCGAATAAAGGACAAGTTAGGGACCGTTCCCTTCCATAACTCGTATGGAGTCTTGTCTACAGCTTTAGACGGACTTCGGTTAATTATAAGAGCAGCTGACAAAAGAGCATAACCCCGTAATGAGTCAAGTACTACCGTGTGACTCATCTGTTGGAGTAGGTGTCCTCCACAATAGTGCGCCACATAATAAATCTTATTAAGGAATATAATTGAGATATTTATTGACTATATATATATATGATTAGTCAGTTGATTAACGTAAATCGATAACGGTTGGCTGACTAGAGTTTGACGTTATTGTCGTTTGACGGCGGTGATCAACTGATCCCTTTCGGTCACACCTAAAGGATGAAATCCAAATAGTAACTAATTATTTGTATACGATACAGTTAATTAGTACATTACATATATTCGATATGTACGAGAGTTAATGTTAGAAATTGAGTTAAGAACTCAAATTCGATTAAGCTTATTTTTCAATTATGCGATAATTGACTAATAAATTTATATCTTATTTTAATACGATTAAATAAGATTTAACTTAGTAATTAATCGTTAAATTACTAAATTAGTTGAGGTTTTGAGATAGAGGTAATTAGTTAATTATATTTACAAGGAGTTGTAAAATAAATTAACTAAGCATTGTGGGACCCATGATATATTGATATAATGGTAAAATATTACTTAAAATGTTAAGTACATATTATTTATTTAATTGAGTCATATAATTGTTATATGATCAAATTAACACTTAATTATACAAGATAATTAACCATCTGATCAATAAGTATTTGTGAGACAAATATCAAAAATCAAAATGGACCAAACTAGGCCATGATGGCCGGTTATGGTAGTAGTTACATGGTGATGATTGTTGTTCTTGTTTACACTCTTTAGTTACCAATTGAAAGTGACATAACAAGTAGTATACAATCATCACTTATACTACAACACTCCACTCTAATGCATGTGATCAAATTAAACAAAATAAGAGTCCTTTTTGGACAAAGTGGTCCGGCCAAATTGGCTTTATAATGAGCAATTGTTGTTCATTTTTCTACTACTTCATTTTGTGCAATTTTACACTTCTCTCTAAAATCCTTCCTCTCACTAAAAACTCTCATATACTAATATTTCCTAAGTATTACTAGTGTAGTAATATAGTCTAATATTAGTAGTATATCATCTATCTTATTATCTTGTTAATAATAAGGGTAGATTATTTGGTGTCATCTTGGTGCAACTTGAAGGAGGTCTTCTACTTTGGAGATTTCTTTTTCATCCATATTATTAGCTCAAGAACAACAAGAAGGAGTTCTTGTTGTGCCCATATTATTTCCATATCAATGTGAGGAAATTTCTTCTTTTATATAAATGTCTTTATATTTGCATGCATGTTACATAGATCATTAAATACTAAATTAACAAGTAATTTGGTAACTAATTAGAGGATTCTAATTAAGGTCTATGGACTTTCATGTGGTATCAGAGCTAGCTTGTAGCATGCATGTTCATTTTGGACATTTTTTTATTAAAGTTATAAGATAACTAATAAATCAAAAATTTAAGTTAAAATACGATTCTGACAAAAAATTTTGGTGCATGTATACCTACTGACCTCAAAATGTTTGTGGTCAAATTTCGTGATTTTAGGGATTAATTTGCTATTTATTTTGATTTTTTGGCGTTTAAACCGAGTTAACATGCATTTTATGAGTTAAAAGTTAACTAAAAATAGTTTCATGTTGATTCTGGCCATGAAATTTTAATATGCTCTCACATGCATGTCTTACATATTGTATGTAAAATTTCGTGACTTTTACTTATGTATTGCATGTTTATTGATTTTTATACGATAAAAGTCGATAATATGAGATTATAATGTTCATAAAATTGAAACGTCCATTTCTGGTCTTGAAAATTTTTTGTACATTTTATATTCTGATTTTGATACTCTTGGTGAAATTTCATAATTTGTTTCACTGTTTTACTATATCTAATGTTTTATTTGATAAAACCATTAAATACAAAGCTATTTGTTCATAAAATTAATTTAAATTTTTTGAGCAAATGTTTTTTATTTTTATAGTTCCTGGAAATTTTCCAGAATGTACAAAATTTTTGGTTTCAAATTTTATGATGTTTATATTTTATTTTGGTTTTATTTCATAATTGTTATGATTAAACCGTAATATTTAGCAAATGAAATCAAATCGATCTAATTAATGACCAACAAACTTAGTAGTGACTAATTTTGAGTTCTAAATCAGTTTAGTTAATTAGTTTGAATTTAAATGAGATTTAAATGTTGATATTGATTTTTAATGGTTTAAAATCAATGAATCCCGGGAAAAATCGAGCTACAATGAGCATGAATGAATTTAGGACGATTTTGGCATGAATTTTGCAGCAATTTATTTTATTTATGGTTGAATGAATGAATGTCATTTATTTAATAATTTATGCAAATTTTGTACCTAGTATGGCCTAGTTATTTTAATCGTTATTACCCGTAATGTAAGGGATAAACGGTTTGTTGTAATTTTATTGCGATTCTCGTATCGCCGGTTGTATAATTTAAAATTTTATTTTTATAGAATAAATGTTAAATAGGAATTTGTTATATTTGTATATTTGTAATTATTTTAATGAATGAAGACGTGACCCCTCGAGACGGTGCCAATTTTTGGAAGGTGTTCCAAGTGAAGGAAAAAAAAGAGGGGGGCAAGGACAAAGGAGTTGGTTTCCGAATTTGTAACTATATAGTTAATTTTGATTAGCTAGGTGGCCATACTAGGATTTTATTATTGCTTGGTTGCTTGCTTTATTTCCGCTCATGCCAAAATAGTCACACATGCATTATATTTACCGTTATTGTCAATTCAACGTTATTCACAATTCACCGACTTAGTTCACTTATAGGGAATTAATAACTAAATTGACAAGATCTCTCGCATGTTTAAAAAATTGAGATTAGCCTTACCAATTAATAAACACCTATGAATCCCGTGTTCATTAGGGCTACCACGCTCGTGGGTCCCTTTTTACCTCGGGTAAGTAGGGTGATACGATCACAAGCTAAAATTGGATTGGACTCAACGAGATAAGCGTTATCTTGGGACTAGGAGATGGATTTAGTTGAAATCCGACAACCAAGAGTTCTAAAGGTAGAATTAGTCAAGTAATGACTTACCGTTTCTAGATAAAGGTAGCATACGATGACTATTTTTATTTAAAAAATGGGTCTTGGAATCATTTATATAATTTAGTGAGAGGTCATTATATGAATGCTAAACTTGTTAAAATGTTTTTCAAGTAAATTAACAATGAATGTGTATATATTTCTTTTTGTTGTAGTTACCATATTCGCATAATGTCGACATCATCAAACGTTGCAACCTTGGGTAAGGACTCATGGTTGAGATCCGTCATGGACAAGTGTGTCCTAAAGGATGACGGAAGTAACTTCGTTGAATGTGAGTCAACGATCAAGAGCGTCGCGTTATCTAATAACGTGCTTCGCTACTTGGTCGAAGAGCCCCCCACCGAACCCGCGCCAAGATCGTCCGCGGTGGTTCGGGCCGAATATGACCTTTATTTGAAGGTTGCTAATGACGTCAAGAATGTCTTGATTTGGTCAATCTCACCCAAACTCAAACTCCAATTGATTTCTCTCAATGCATATGCGATATTCACGAGGATCACTGCGATGTTTTCGCAAGCCCCTCAAATTCTCCAATATGAGGCGATTACGAAATTCTTTGACACTAAGCTTCAAAGGGGCCAAAACGTTGGCCCACACGTGCTCAAAATGGTTGAGCACGCGGACACCTTAGAGCGTCTAGGGTGCAAAATTCCGAAGAATTTGGTGGTGGGTAAGATCCTTCATTCACTCTCATCTAAGTTGTGGTGGGGGTAGCGGCGGCAAACCAGTGGCGGCAATTACAAAGAAATAAAATCAGAAAAAGAAAGAAAAGAAAGAGAGGAAAGGAGATGGAGAATGAGGAAACTCACCTTGGGGGAGTGGAAAAGAGGTAGAGGCGGCGGCGGTGACATGGGTGGTGGCTGGAGGCAGCGCACGGCCGGCGAAGCAAATAAAAATAGAAAAGAAGAGAAGGGGTGGGAGGATGAAGGCCGGCAACCATGGTTGTGGAGGGGTGTTGACCGGAGGAGGATGGGTGTGCCGTGGTGGTCGTCGGGTTAAGGTTAGGGTTTGAGACAAAATCGATTTGGGGATAAATTATGATAAGGGGAGAAAGGAATCATATGTTTTTTATATGACAAAAAAATTCGTCACAAAGCCCGTCACAAAGATGAACTTTGTGACGGATAACACGTCACAAGTTTGACTAAAGTTCACCAGTTTTAGTAATTTTGTGTCAAACAATCCGTCACAACTCGTAAAACTTGATAATCCGTCACAATGTTGGCTGATACTTGACTTTCGTTGACCTGGTGAAAGAAACATGTGAAGGATAGTCCATCACGGAAACTCCGTCATATAGATATGGTACTTATGACAGATTACCCGTCACAAAAATTTGCCGCAATGGACTTTTGTCAACGCGCCCTTTTTCTGTGGCGGATTTTGTTGGAGTAGGTGTCCTCCATAATAGTGCGCCACATAATAAATCTTATTAAGGAATATAATTGGGATATTTATTGACTAAATATATGATTAGTCAGTTGATTAACGTAAATCAATAACGGTTGGCTGACTAGAGTTTGACGTTATTGTCGTTTGACGGCGGTGATCAACGGATCCCTTTCGGTCACACCTAAAGGATGAAATCCAAATAGTAACTAATTATTTGTATATGATACAGTTAATTAGTACATTACATATATTCGATATGTACGAGAGTTAATTGTTAGAAATTGAGTTAAGAATTCAAATTCGATTAAACTTATTTTTCAATTATGCGATAATTGACTAATAAATTTATATCTTATTTTAATACGATTAAATAAAGATTTAACTTAGTAATTAATCGTTAAATTACTAAATTAGTTGAGGTTTTGAGATAGAGGTCATTAGTTAATTATATTTACAAGGAGTTGTAAAATAAATTAACTAAGCATTGTGGGACCCATTATATATTGATATAATGGTAAAATATTACTTAAAATGTTAAGTACATATTATTTATTTAATTGAGTCATATAATTGTTATATGATCAAATTAACACTTAATTATACAAGATAATTAACCATATGATCAATAAGTATTTGTGAGACAAATATCAAAAATCAAAATGGACCAAACTAGCCCATGTTGGCCGGTTATGTTGTAGTTACAAAGGTGATGATTGTTGTTCTTGTTTACACTCTTTAGTTACTAATTGAAAGTGACATAACAAGTAGAATATAATCATCACTTATACTACAACACTCCACTCTAATGCATGTGATCAAATTGAACAAAATAAGAGTCCAATTTTGGACAATATGGTCCGGCCAAATGGCCTTTATAATGAACAATTGTTGTTCATTTTATACTTACTTCATTTTGTGCAATTGTTACACTTCTCTCTAAAATTCTTCCTCTCACTAAAAACTCTCAAATACTAATATTTACTAAGTATTACTAGTGTAGTAATATAGTCATAATATTAGTAGTATAATATCTATCTTATTATCTCGTTAATAATAAGGGTAGATTATTTGGGTTTATCTTGGTGCAACTTAGAGGAGATCTTCTACTTTGGAGATTGTTTGTGTTCATCCATATTTGTAGCTCAAGAACAACAAGAAGGAGTTCTTGTTGTGCCCTTATATTTTCCATATTAATGTGAGGAAATTTCTTCCTTTATATAAATGTCTTTATATTTGCATGCATGTTACATAGATCATTAAATACTAAATTAACAAGTAATTTAGCAACTAATTAGAAGAGTATAATTAAGGTCTATGGACTTTCATGTGGTATCAGAGCTAGCTTGTAGCATGCATGTTCATTTTGGACATTTTTGTTAAAGTTATAAGATAACTAATAAATCAAAGATTTTGAGTTAAAATACGATTATGACGAAAATTTTTGGTGCATGTATACCTACTGACCTCAAAATGTTTGTGGTCAAATTTCGTGATTTTAGGGATTAAGTTGCTATTTATTTTGATTTTTGGCGTTTAAACCGAGTTAACATGCATTTTATGAGTTAAAAGTTAACTAAAAATAGTTGCATGTTGATTCTGGCCATGAAATTTTAATATGATCTCACATGCATTTCTTAAATATTGTATGTAAAATTTCGTGAATTTTACTTATGTATTGCATGTTCATTGATTTTTATACAATAAAAGTCGATAATATGAGAT